>KZ808342.1:87853-127091 GCA_000696205.2 Oncopeltus fasciatus
ATATATATAATTGAGTTGAGGAACTGATTTTCGCTAAGGTTGGTCACCTATAACTTGACAATACTTCCCATTTTCACTCCATACATTATGGATATTTTCATTATTTTTTAATCATTAAGCCTATTAGATGACAATATTCATAAGATAAACAGCTTCTCACATTACTCATATCAATTGCCTCAAAGATTGATCGAGAACACGATGCCCTCAACAAAAGTATGAAAAAAATTTCTTTCCATAAGCATTTTGTATCGAAATAAGCATTGCCAACGGGAATTGAAGATACATATTTATTTTTTATTAATGTTTTTTAATCAATATCCTTATTATTCCGATTTAATAAATAAATGTAATAATCAGTGATTAGTGAGATATATGTTTCTAATTAAACAGCAAATAGTCAAAATTATTTCTAAAGGATTCGTGATAAAGGACATAATAGTAGAATGAAGCAAGTAAACTGTTGGTTGTGGACATAATAAACGACGTCCATTTGGGCTGTCAAGTATTGCGAGAGGCGAGAATGCCAAAACAACCCTGGCTTGTTATTACATGGGTGGGTAGTCGGCAAACGGGACGGAGCCCAACTAGTGCAAGCCATCATCACTCGGTGGCCGACCAATGGAATTTACAAGGACAATCTTAAATGGTCTACAACTCTTAAAGGCTTTGCTAAGTCAAATTGTTTTTGGTTTTGTTTTTTTTTCGCATTACAAAATGCAAAGGACAGCAACTATGGAAACCAATTTATAACGTGATTTTGTATAGGTTCTGCATCAAAAATAGGTAAACAGTAACGTTTCCTAAGCCCACTTTGCTACATTAAATTTCATGTCTGTGGTTATATGTATACCACTATGATAATTATTTTTGTGAACACTTTATAGAGGTCGCAGAATTTAAATGAGCACAATGAAATTTGAAACAAAAGCAATTGTAAGTCCAGGGAACTACAAAATGCTCCCATATTACGCCACTTGGGAAATCTTACAGCCTTTTAGACTCTCTGTTAGTCAGGAATCTGATGGGATCTCAGAGAAAACCAAAATTGTAATAAATTCGTTAGTTATAGTTACGAAGAATTTAATTATGTTTACGAAAGTAATAACGAAGTTTGAACAATTCCCTAACTAAATATTCTGGAGTCAGCGTTGGTTATCCCATCATGGTTCTCTCCTGATTTTACGATTTAATACGTCATATATATATATATATATATATATATATATATATATATATATATATAATTTTAACCAACCAAATTTTTAGNATATTAATATATGTTCTTATTTAATGAAACATGGTAACTTTGCTTTGTTTATGCAGCCTCTTAATGCTTCTTTTATGGATAGTAGATTTAAAATTTTGCATTTAGTTTACTTACTCAAATTATTATTCAAATACCTACATAATACAGAGGTTGAGATTTCGATCATAGAGAAAGGAATCTATGGATATTTATTCCTGAAAATAATATTGGCAATAACACGCTTCAAAGCAAAATGTTTAGAACACTTATTAAAAAATTTCGTTATTTCGTATTATGGAACTTTTCGCTATTTACCAACTTGGAGTTTTACTTTATGAACCATCTAGTGACATTTTTTCTAGAATTAAGTATTCAGAATATTTATAAGAATTTATTATTATTTTATGAAAAATATATATAGTCTAGATTCATTTTAAAGAAATTATCACCAGTTTAAATGTCAACTACTAATATTTTGATTATATTCGAAATATGTACTAGAAAATGATTTTGCTATTAAAAAACCTGTAACTTAATTTTAATAATATCTGATAAGATGAGGATTATTAAATAATAAAATAATTATTGACTTGAACATTTTAACATGATGAAGCCGCTTTGCGGTGGGTTAGAAGAGCAGATTATTTTTAGACCTCATATCCTCGAACTTTGAAGGAGACTCCTCTTTCACTAGATGACCCGCCGATCAATTTTCTCATATTTTAAACATATATTTTTTTACATGTAATAACCACTTTAACCCAACCAGTCATCACCGTATTTAGGTAAAAACCGGTGACACCGAATAACTGGTTAAGGTTATAAAACCTTATTTCAATTGTCATTCTAGTTATTATTCATTACAATAACCTTGTGGAGGTAATCTGATACACGGAAACAGAGTTTGTCATATGCTTTTGAGATAGAACTTGATGATAATAAAAACAGATAGTCTAGATTAAAACAGCAGAAATTTTGGCTAGACCCACCCTTTTTTGTCAACCCTAAATTTTTTTTATGTAGATCAGCGTGGATCGTTTTAGTGTCTACATCAGAAAGAGCATTAGGAATGATATCCCAAATAATCCAAAATTCGATACATTAGTCTTGAATTATAAATAAGTCAAGTAATATCTCATAGGCTTCAAATTAATTTTTGATTTCTAATTTATATCTGTGACTCATGTTTTTTGAGCTGTTCAAAGAGTTTGTTTAATTTTGTTTCTTTGTCTGTATGTCACCTAGATAGCAGACTATCGGAGAGGAAGGGATGGCGGACATTCGCCTCTGCGGAGTGTAAAACTGACATAAACATATTTGTTTCATTTAGCTTCAGTGAATTTTGGGATGTTGTAATTGTAAATATTTAGGGATTATAAGAAATGTATATTTTGTAATTATTTATTATCATTTTTTTATATTTATTGATTAAAATCAGTAAATCAAACTGAGAACTCTTCTTATATATCCCAATTTAAGACGGATAAATGAAAATATCTCTAGAATTTGATAAAGGTTCCTTCTTTGGCATCTCCTTCAAGGTTTTTGAGTCTAACTGACAAATTAAGCAAAAGAGTAAAAAAAAAAAAAAAAATAATAATCTTATGGCCTGCCATAACCATACATCTCGTAACTCTTGGCAGCAATGCCTCAGTGTCTCTTACACGGGCAATCCAAGAGACAATTAAAGGACTAATTACGGTACTTTCTTTCCCTCTTCTTCGCCTTCTTAAGCAGTTAAGCGTGGGCATTTCGAACTTAAAAAGAGTACTTTCTTATTCTTGCCACACATTTAGTACCATAAAGATTTAAGAAATTTTTTGAAGTCCAATTTTTTTTTTTTTAAACATTTTATTCAGAAATTACATCCTGCACATCTTGCAATGTGCGCTTAAAATATATAATAAATATGTACAAATAAAATAATAATGTACAATATAAATAATATAAAAATATATAANTGAGATTTTTTTTTATTAAAACAAAAAATTGTTAGCTGGAAACAAATATGACATGTATATAATAATACTTCTTGAATGAGGAATATTTTCCCTTAAACCCACCCTTCTGCATGGAAGTTCAAAGGGCGGCGAACCTTTATGTTGGCTGAATCACCTTCCTCATCTTGTATATCTACTTCTTCCCCTCGATACTTTAAGATCTCCACTCCTGGGATTCAGTATATCCATTCACCTTATTTGCTTTGAGGGTCCAACAGATGATCGGATATAGGAAGAGATACACCTATTATGTACTACAAACCTTTTTTTTAATTCAACAGATAACGAATATATTACAATTATAGATTTTGGTCATTCTTTTAGACTCACTTCTTGCTTATCCGATTTTAACCAGAAATTTATTTATTTCCAGAGTTTTTCCAGTGGAGAGCTTAAATACCAAATTCGTTTCCTGTATTTAAAAAAATGACTGCCTGATCGAACTCAAAAAAAACTTTAAAATATTAAAGAACACTTAAATAGTTTCCCTTATTTAAATGTATTATAAAAAACACAAAACATTATAAAATTATATAATACAAATAATATGTTTTACAATTATTTTCATATCTCTAACAGTAAGAAAAATATGAACCATGTTAATATTTGGTCTTTATCAAATCCTACATAATTTTCGACCAATTTTAGACACCCAAAATTTGTTCAACATTTCCCATAAAAGCTTTAATAATGAAATTGTAGTCTTTTTTTATTATTTAATTTTGGACGCCAGAACGCATAATGCTGATAAATACATGCAATTTTGAACGGAACTAATTGTTAGCTTCCCTATTATAGGATTGGTGAAGATTCGTGAACTTTTTAATTTTTTTGCGTCAAAGTATAAACTTGTAGTTAACTTGCGGGAAATATGCTAAGTGTTATATTGATGATCCACTAATGGTTTTTTTCAGGGACATAAATGAGTTTCCAATATTTAATAGTCAGATTCGTCAGTCTTCCAAAATTTAAATGTCCTATTAAGAGGGATGAATATATTGGCTTAAGTTATTCATAACTTTTTGTTTAAGTTTATTAGGTTACTTATTACTTAATTCTTACATAGGAATTATGAGAACTTATACAAACATCACAGATTTTTGTCTGCAAAATAACGAAATCGGCAAATATTTAAGAGTTGAGACTATAGCCCCCTCAGGTTTCTCAAAGTCATGTTTAACTGCTCCTAAATGGTGATCCCCAATAATCTTCTCAAATTTCCAGCCCCTCCCTTTTCATTCCCCCTTCTACCATCCCACTGCCTTCTAACACCTTTATTAATATCGACAGCCTGCCTCATCTTACTTCGAAATTTCAGTCCAGCAGCCATATGAAGCCTACTTTCTTTACTCATTTTTTTCTTTATCAGATACATGTAAATCAATATTTACAATGAGTTATCAAATTCAATATTCGTAAACTCAATAGTATTCTTATAAATCGTTATAAATCGTTCGCATTCGTGAATTTAATGAAGGGCTTTAATTCAGTTCCTTTATTTAATTATGGACAAATTAATTAGCGTGTATTTCGCCTGGTGGAGAAGCTGCCCAATAGCAGTACTCCTAAATCAATATTTACAATTTTTTAAAAATTGTTATTAGGAAGTGTTAACAATAAGAAGGTCCTTTCCTTTTCAGGCGGCGTGGTGGGTTATTAGGATGGGTAATACTATTTACAGTTTGGGCTAAAGGATTGGGTTGCATGGAAAGGTCAGAGTGGAATTTATTAAAACGGGTTGTGATAACGTATTTTACAAAAGGAATTTTAAGGTCATTGTGGAGTAAGGAATTGACAACATAATAGGGTGCATTAACTATGATTCTTAGAATTTTGGATTGGAAGGACTGTATTCTTTGAATGTTGGATGGTTTAGCAGTTCCCCAAGGTTCGACTCCATAAGTCCAAATAGGTCTCAACAGCGTCTTATAAAGAGTTAGTTTGTTGGTCACAGTTAAGTTGATTTGCGGTTTAACAGCTTGTAAAGTTGTCCAAATCTCCTATTCAGTTCCTGTTTTTTGATTTTTGTGTATATGTTCCATGTTATTCGAGAGTCAAGATGAAAGCCCGGATACCTGACGCAGTCGGAAGTAGGAATAGGAATATCATTAAAGTAAATTCTGCCAGGTTGTTTTTTCCTTAGTGGGAACGTAACATGACAGCATTTGCCTTCATTGACCTTAATGCACCAAAGCTGATACCATCGCTGTATGTCCAAGAGATGTCGTTGGAGATTTCTCCTGGCAGTTTGTG
Organism: Oncopeltus fasciatus; assembly: GCA_000696205.2. NCBI lineage: Eukaryota > Metazoa > Arthropoda > Insecta > Hemiptera > Lygaeidae > Oncopeltus > Oncopeltus fasciatus. The sequence continues at coordinate 93,356 of KZ808342.1, forward strand.
AGTCGACATCGGAAGAAAGGATTGGTTGGCCATCAGCAAAGGTTGCAAGTAGAGTGTTAGGATGAGAGGGGTATACAGGATATAAAGGATGGGCCCGAGCACACTACCTTGTGAAACTCCCGCCTCCTCTTGGTAATATTCGGAGTAATCTAATCCTTGTCGGACCCTAAAGAATCGATCGGTTAGGTAGAAGCGAAAGATAAGGTAAAGGGTGTTTGGGATTTTAATTTGAACAATAGTCCGCGATGCCAGACACTGTCAAATGCTTGCGACACGTCGAGGAAGGCACCAACGCAGTACTGCTTGTTCTCGAAAGAGAAAGGTATGTAATTTACAACACGAAACATCTGTTGGACCGTGGAGTGTTTGACCCGTTAAGCAAACTGGTGATTTGGAAGTATATGGTAATCGTCTAAGATTGATATTAGCCTTTTAAGAAGAATCTTCTCAGAGACCCTTGAAAAGAGGGGAAGCAAGCTTATTGGGCGATAGGAAGAAGGATTACTTGGGGGTTTACCAGGCTTAGGGAATAGGATTACGGTGATAACTTCCACAGGAGAGGAAAGTGTGTGGTTCGGAGAGTGGTGTTGTAGACGTAGGTAAGGAATGTTACTGCTTTATTGGGAAAGTGGTTTAGAATTTGGGCTGTAATAAGATCATACCCGGGAACTTGTGTTTAGGCAAGCGGGAAAGGATATATTTAAACTCAGAGGGATTGACGGCTTTAGGAGGTAGAGACATAGAAAGAGGGGAATCAAGGAATTCTTCTTCCTCTGTGCTCTTAGAATGGTTTTGTGGGTCAGGGTGAGGAGTGAAAGTTTGCTGAAGATGACGGCCAAAGACTTCAGTTATGTCTGCATCGGACGCTGCCCAGGTGCTCAGTTTGTTATATGCTTGGTGGTCGGATGGGTGTCGTCTTCCCTGCCATCTGGTTCTAGCCCGTCTTAATTTTTGCCTAGTACGAAGGTAGGAACGTCATCTAATGAAGTGCCAAAAAGAACGGACAGCTACATTGTAAATTACTATATGTAAAGTCTATCCGATCTGAAATTAAATAATTGTAATCCAATTAAGTTAAAATCAGCTGACGGATAACTCTTTTCAATGACCACATGGGGGACGCCGGCTTAGCCAAAAGGATCCTTAATCCTTCACTCATATGCCTAGCACTGCGAATTTTGAAACAATTTATTTTTTTCTTAAGCGGTGTGTACAAATTTAAAATTCTTATAATCAAATACAAATAAATTATTGACTTTAAAATCTTAGTGAAAGGCAAGTAACACCTAAAACAAATACCGTATCAGCTTCATAAGAATCAAGCATCATAAATATTGAGATCATCCCATATCGATATATTTTATTGTATTTCGGATATATTTCATTTAAAATTAAGCCCTTAAAGTCCTTTAATGTAAGAAAGAAAGGAATTTTGATATCCAAAAGACTGGATGTTTTCTTGGAGGCGGGCGCGAGGAAGTGATAATTTATATCGGCTCATGCTCAAACCAATCTGCGACACGATACCACAACGAACCTGTCAGTTTCGGACTAATTAATAATCCAATATCGGGCAGCCTAAGATTCCTGCGGTTAATCAGAGCAGAATTATCTTTTTCACATACATCAAAGACCGTTAATCAAAAGATTCCTACATTTTTGGGAGTCCCCTTATGAATATTTTAACATCATTTCGATGTATTTTCAAGAAGAACTGCGATGCCAAAGAAACAAAAAAAGTTTTAAAATATCCGTCAATTTCAGACTAGTAAAATCCTCAAAACATTGGTTAGTTATATGTTCCTCAAGAAAGTCTAGACAATCACTAAGAAAGTGCTAGCAAATCACTTTGGTTTAATAAAGCGATCTTAGAACCAATTTATCTATACTTGGCTAAGCATGCTTAAATTAAAGACAAATCATGATGTAAGAGTTCATTAAAAGCTGTGGGTTAGGGCGTTCAGATGAGGACCTTAATTTACGATTTTTAATGTTTATTTTACCTTCGTTATTATCAGTTTTATGAAAAAATTATAATAGGTTGAAAATGTGTTTCTTAAAATTTATGTTCATTAAAGTTTCTACGAGGGGCGCTAGGGTAGCTTTTGGGATCCGATCGGGTCTCGCATTCAAGGCGCTGTGGGTTCAAATCCCGTCCTGGGCAAGCTTTTATCGATAAATAAAAGCTTTTCATGAGCCTTGTAATTTAAAATTCGATGGCAACCTATAAATAACCCCTCTCTCCCAGATCTATTAAAAAAACTATTAAACAAATTAAATCATCGATTAACCAACATATACCTATCATGAAGACGAGAGAGACGTCAAGTTCCTCAGTTTCCATTTCCATGACTGAGTGGAAAAAATATTTTGAGAAGGAGACCAAGGGTGGTGGAAGGGTGGGGGGAAGTAAGAAGCGGAAGGTACACAGAGAAAGCGGCCTGTTTCAAAAGGGGCAATAAAAGGACAAAGGAAAAAAGGAAGAGTATTATTGGGAATAAGTAACTTTTGGAACTATTTGACAGGTTTATATTGAAGGAGGACATTAGTCCTTCTATTAATAAAAACTATTAAGTTTTTAAGGATGTTGAAAATGATTGAGTAAGTTAAAGAAATTTTTCTATGTCCGTTCTGTAGTTAACTGGATTGTGTTGTAAGTTAATGTGAACGGTTTCAGATAAAAGGCGTTTGTGTTCATGGGGTTCAGTGGAAAGAATGGTTATTTTCTCGAAGTCAAATCTGTGTTTTTCATGAAAAACATGTTTAGTGAGGGCAACAGTTAGTTTTCTGCATGTTGAATTCTCCTACATAGCTCACTTTACTCATACTTTTGATGTAATATTACATTATGGCAATTCTATATTATAATATTGTAAATTATTCATCTACTCTCATGACATTGTATTTCAACAGCCCTGAAGATGGCTTACAATGTAAGCCGAAACTTCGGCAGATAATTTTAAAAAAATACTCTTTGTTAAAATTGGTATTTTTTTAAATCTACCTTGACCGAACTCCAACAAAAAAAAACACCTAATAATTATACAAAACAGTGTATTTCGGAGAATTAAGCTCTCTTTTTAAAATAAGAAATCCAATTTCGGTACATGGGTATCTCGTTTTAAAATGTTTATTGTCAACATAGTCGCTATTACTAGTGTGCTGGAAAAAAATTAATACATAGTAGGTGTAAAATGTAATTTTTTTAATATTCTTTTGTAACTTTTTTACGAAAGATGGCCAGCAAGTAAGAATGTAACTATTATATATATATATATATATATATATAGCCTCATTTTCTGGCGGTAATTTAATATGTGAGTTTGTGTTATTGATAAAAACCGTAATCATTGAACCGCAAATCTACTTTCGAAAACACTTCTCGTCCAAGACGTTCATATCAAAATGAACCCTTGTTATGACAGCTGTTTTTTACACAGAACCCACCGTTGTAGGAAGGACCGAATCAAAGCTTATATAAATTCCTTCCCCACTAAAAGGTGAGTTCCTACTTACAGATAGCAGGACGAGAGGAATTTCGGCTATCAGAACAGATAAGAAGGAAAGCAAATGCAAATCAAAATACCGGCAAATAAATTAGGCGCCCCTCTACCTTAGGGAGGAGTAGCTACTGATTGCGTTCCCGAACCCCTCGTTCACATACACAGAATCTCACGATTTTAGTGGGAAAGGCACTCCACCTAAGGTAGAAGTCGTCCAGGGGCCATTAGGCTCTCTCGTGTCTCCGCCATTCCTCTGCTAGATTATAGCCCTTCTCAGGATTACTGCTGTACACAAACACACGCACACGCGGAAATAGATACAGGCGCCGACGTACCCAGCAGCGCCCGAACACANAATTGTAAAAAAAAAATTAACCCTACAGTTAGCACATCCAATAGGTGATTTTACATTTTAAATCCTCGATTAATAATAAATTACTTTGACGAAACCCAACATTTTTCAAGTATAAAAAAGAACCAATTGTGCATATTTCATATTTATTGTTAAACACGAAATAAGAGTCGCTCTAATTATTTTTGCGCACTTAAAAGAGGACGCTAAATAGGCTATTTATTTTAACCCCCTACTTTTTATATGGATGCTTACTCAGACCAAAACCGGTTCATTCTTTAGGCAACACATTCTTTTCAACTTATTTTTTATTTTAATTTAACTAGCTTCCTCATGTTAAAAAAATATATTATCTAACAATGTATTCTAACTACTGGCTGCACTTTCAGTCTCGCAATAACTTACCAGTTCGATCTCAATAGGGCCCCTGGGATCAAAAGAAACTTTATCCTTCGTCGGACCCAGCTTCTTCAACGTCACCTACAATGGAAACAAACAAGGCATTAGAAATTCCTTAACTAAATTATTTTAAAAAAATATCTAATTAAAAATTATGTATATTTACATACAATTTGGTTATAACTAAAATCCCCACATTTACGGAATATTTCCTCTTCCTCTCATAATAGAACTACATTTATGGCATGACATTCGCTATGCTATTATTTTAAGACATATTCAAAAACGTCTAGTACGATTCAATCACACCCAAGGTTTCAGGTTTGACCATCTAGTAAAATTTCTTCTTGCTAAGCTTTCGTTCATCATGTGATGGCTTCTTCAGGGCTGAAAGTAGACTGATGGTGCTCATTCAACTTTCAGTCCGAAAGTTTGGTAAGAAGAAACTTTATTACATGGTCGAGCCAGGAAGAAGTATTTATGAATATTCCAGGAGAAAGTGGACGCCAACGTAACAACTTTTATTCTATTCTTATTCTACAGTCAGTGGTAGAAAACGGTTCTTTTTTAGCAGCAGGATAGTTGAATAACTTTTTTTTCAATGAATATGCTGAATCGCGTCTATAAGACCCTCAGTATTTTTTCGCGGCACACAGCTTGCTTTACAAAAATGCTTTTTTCAATTCAGGTGATCCCATAATGTACAAATATTTGGAAAATTTTTGGAAAAATGCTTTGCTCTCTGACGCGGAATGAAGAACGTGGAAAGCATTCTGGGAGCTTGGTTAAGTAAAGAGGATTGCTTTAAATGGCGCAGTAGCAGGGAAGAAGCCACCAAAGGAGATAGCTACGTTTCAGAGAGAGGGAGGCAGACTAATAAAGTCCGCAAACGTCGTTCGCTATTTGCTTCATTCAGAGACGACATTTTACCTCGCTAAGCTCTTTAATTAACCTAGCGTGTTTGATACCGGTCAGGGAAATGCTCGAATGGGATTCATTTGATGAAATACCAGATCCTTGCGGGCGTATTCTCGCAGGAAATGAGGGTACTGTCTCTCTTGATGTTCAACATTGTATTAGAGAGTTTCCAACGCCTCGTGGCACAGCTTACTCGTCCACATGGCTCTAAAGGGAATGAATTTTCCCTTGAACAGAAGTGGGGCGGAAAGCTGTGGTATTATATTTAGGTATATAGGGAGACTATTCATTCAAGAAATTCATATGAGAATATTTGTAAAAGATATGTCAGTGTCGAACATTCTTTTCAATTCAAAAATTAAGCAGGATAATCTTTAAAAAAACTAATTCAAATATTGAATACAATTCCTTTTATATTAAGCTCGATTTCATAGGAATATTTCGGTTCCAAGAATAAGAACCGGAAGTTCTTTATATTTTTGCGTTTTAGTACATTAATATACATAATATCAATCAAATACATTGTATGTGTAGATATAAAGGAAAAATTGGTTTTCGGTCTATGAAGTGGAAACTTTGCATCATTTTCAAGCCTATTGGCACCTTTTGGCAGTTCCCCGATAAAAATTCGACCACTGTTTTTTTTATTTTTGTGACCATCTCAGTAGACTTTGTTAAAATTCAGGAAATAATTCTATAGTGTAAACCACAAAACATTACAACAAATTTCCAGGCATGCACATATTCTTTAAATTTAAACTTTATTTACTTCACCTACCCTCTCTTGTTATTTAGCATTGTAAGATGGCCGTTTTTATAGCATTACCCTGCTGAGAAAGCCGTCCACTAGCAGCCTTATACCTAGAGAGAAAAACCTGAATTTACTAGGTGAAGTCTGAATTTCCATATTCACTGTAAACAGTCTCCCGTTAATTTATCTCCTGACGAAAACCTCCCAACATCACCTATTTTTGACATACATTCAATACATTCTCTTCACTATCGCGTTAATTAAAATGAATGTGTGACAGTAATGAAGATGACCAAAATAATTCTCCAAAGAAAGAGGGAATACTTTTGGAAATACACCAGCTAGAAAACCAGAAGTAATCTATGAAATATTTCTGGGAAAAAAAACTTCTACAGTCGTTTCTTTGATGAAACTTGTTTTCCTTTTATTATTTTTTTTTCAAGAATAAGAAATACTAAAACCACCTCCTCTTTCTCAATTTTTCCTGACATATATACATTGATATATTTCCAGATGGCTTTCTTTTCGGTATCAATATTTATCCTATCAAAACATTTCTCAAACCCAACTTTTTCATAGCTCGACATTCTTAGGTTTTGTAAAAGAAAACATTTGTTTTGCACAGGTAAGAAAAAGTCGCAACACTTCTCAGCAAAATTTTAGAACTATTATTTTCATTTATGCGACAATAGCAAACAAGATAAATTTTCTTTCTCAACAGTCTATTTTTTTACATATATATAGGTTTAAAAAAAGAACACAAAAATGAGATGACAGCGTATAAAAAATCCTCTTGGAAAAGCGTATAGACTGATAGACGCCGGATCCTCGAGTCGATAAGGCCCTCTCACTAAGAATCAGGAAATGAGGAAACTTCCTCACAACCTCCCTCATCGGTGATGCGAACCCTAGGTGTATTACACGAGCGAGACAACACAAACACCTCCGACTAATGATGAAGTTTTAACCCACTATTTCCTGGTGGTTGAAAAATTAAGCGGAAAAAAACCTGTTCATTAGCTTTGCAACAGGCGAGCCTCCACATTAAGGGCACTAATTTCTAAATTTTTAGAGCAGAACTGTGGTAAATAAAGGGAATTAATTTGAATTTTTTTTTATTATTAAGAATGCACATGTACATCTCTAACTTTGAAATATATCATGAACTGAAATAGTAAATACAATTATTTGCGACAAAGAAAAAAATTATAATATACATACATAAAATATTTAATCGGAAGCGATGTGATGTACTTGACATAAAAAATTATACCATGCCCATTAAAACTAAAAATTAAAAAAAGTGGCCTCATATTCATAAAATATGCCTTCACCGTTGCACAAAATATATACATTCCATTGATTTCAGATTAAAAACAGAAATTATTAATACATGAAAGACAATGTTTCAAGTCCTCTTCATATTCTTGATCTAGCCAACTACTAATTTCAAGACTACTCGAATCAAAATAATAAGTTATAGTTTGCTAAATTTTAAAATTAAATTTCAAGTTGAGGAAAGGACTCTTAATTTTTAAAATATTGAAACCATATTTGATATCCAGTCTTTCCGTTGCAAATTCTGGTTGAAATTCATTTTTGGTTACAAACAAATACGAAAAAGCAGGTAACATTTTTACGAAGATCGCTTATTCTCTGAATTTATTTATAACATTTAATAAAAAAAAAAATTGAATAATTTAAAAGTGTTCCTTCTAACAATTAAAATGCCTGACAGGTATAACTTGGGATGCTACATATCTTGAAAAAAATAGGTTATACCAGTCATAGAGCACTACATTTTTTTTTTCTCCTTTTTTTTTTAACTCTAAATATAAAATTGAACAATATTTAGATATTATACCATTAAAAGCACATTAATGCCAATTCAATAAATAAAAGGTTCAATTCTTTTAACTTAAATTAATTTTTATAATACTGATAACATATTAGTAGATAGAATTTATTATTTACTGTATAATGAACACTTCATTATTGAGGAAAATATTTAAGAACTTAATTTCATGTGTTGGGAAAGCAATTTTAATATTTTTTTTTAACTTTTACTTATTTATTACATTATGTTAAAATAAAAACATTTTGTAATTTGATTTCAATGAAAAACAAAGAACCAAATCAAAATAACATTCAATGACAGTTGTATGAGGAGATCAAGGTGAACATTGACATCACTCTCAAATTGTTTAAAGACTATGTCCCCAGGAGGTCACGGGGCCATCTTCGTTTGAGTCGACGGGGAGAGTTGTAGGGGTTGAAGTTGGANTCTCGTCTTCATGATAGGCAGCCCTGAAGATGGCTTACAATGTAAGCCGAAACGTTGGCAGATAATCTATTTTTTTTTTTTAAATACACTTTTTTTAAATTTGTATTTTTTTGGATCTACCTTGACCGAACCCCAACTAAAATCATCTAATAGTTAATTATTAGTACGTAAGAGCCTTAGATTTTTTGGGATATATATCCCAGAAATAGTTTATATAAACTATTGTCATCTATTTATAGCTGAGAATGCAAATTATTTCAGCAAATGATAAGGTATTTGCAGTCTGAGAACTGTCATGAACTATCGCCTCATTTCAGGAATGGATCGTCATCGCCCACCCCCCCCCCCCCCTTCTAACTCACTCAATGAAAACTTTCTGTTTTGTTGTCTTGTTTTCCATCTGACAGGAGTATCGACCCATTATCAGAAATTGAAAAAAGCGCAAAAAATTGGAAATAGAATTCTTACTAGCTAAACTAGAATATTACTTTGATCAAAACATAAACTTGTTAACGAGAAAATGATGAAGCAAAGAGTATTTTTTTTTAATTTGAAACTCTGAACTATAATATTCAAAATAGCGATTCTTTAAGCTCACTAGTTTCCCTTTAACTTTTTGTTTTCGTTTCAATTGTCATATTAGAATACTGGATGATTAAAATTAATCTTCAGATTAACTTGAGCAAAAGAATATCTAATAATTAATTCATTCCCCATGAATAAATAAATACATGAACAGTAAATAAATATATTAAGTCTAATAACTAATAAATATATTATAGATACATTTTTGAAGGAGAAAATAGAAGTAATTTCTACCTTCTTTGAGGCAGAAAAATCCAAGACAATTTATTTTCTGCTTCAATGATTTTTCTCAAGATACCCCGTGAGCACTATTTTCTTCATGGTGGGATGAAGATTCAAGAGAAAATAGAAAGCACTTGAGATGAGGGGTAGAAAAATACCAGCAGACGCCGAAATTCAGAAATAAACTGCAATTAATCCAGTGAGAGAGGGCGCAGAAGACTGATCAAATGCCCGGGGGCCAATGGGGGGGATGAGGTCGTACTTTATTGATCTCAGTAAATTCTTTCTTAACTGGAAGTTTTGGCCGAGAGCTAAGATGAGATTTCCTCCAATGGAATATCTGACAGACTTAGGAAAACAACTTTGTGTAATGTGTAAATGACATGTTATTCTTATTGCCTTATTTATTATTTATGATTAAAAAAATTTATTTATTTAAACGTATATACTTTAATGGAAAAAATCAAAATGAAGAGAAATGAAAAAAAAAAACTAACTGCTCTTTTCTCAGAAGTTTTAATTTTTAACGCTCTGTAAGCAACCATTTTTAATTGAGAAATGAGAATTGTAGTTCTCATTACATAATTTATTAATTTAATTTTTATATTTAATCAATGTTCTTATGTGTCTAATGTACGCTACAGGACAGTTTATGGGACCTGCATAACACTTGGACACGATGACATGAAAAAACGAAAAAATTCTGTCCCATGCAGAAGATACTATAGTGAAAGATAATATAGTGCAAAAATGTATTATTAGTTTTAATTAACTCTGAAAGTTCATTAGTTTATTATGGAATAACTTATATTACCAACTACTGATTGAATGATAATCATCACCTTGAAATATGATAAATTAACTTATTTTAAGTAGCTTTTACCAAACCATTAATAACTAAGTTATATATTTTTCTTTTTTTTAATTTTGTATTAATGTATTATATTGTGTATGGTATTTTATATTATGTGTATATTAAGCCCACCAGACCCCATTATTTTTTATTCAATCAATGAAATTGTAATTAATAATGAAAATTTGTGAAATGGACTGGAGTGATATTGGAGTTTAGCATGGAAGAGATTAAATTTGGTCAAAGTAAGGTCTTGAATAAGGGACATTTAAAGCCGAAATGTAGGGCAGAGTTGGAAACGAAATAAAAGGAATTCGATATTATCTTAAATATTTCAATTGGAAAGATACCAATATTTTTTTTTAAATTTGAGGTCTTCACCTCATGTCCCGGTAGGACGCAGTCATGTCTTGTAGACAATCAGTTTGTTTACTGTTGTTACTGGGAACGACTGTTTATAAGTCCTCGCAAGAATTTGAAGCGTCTTTTGAGTTTATTGCGTCTAGCTCAGGCGAGCCTTTAATTATCTTAAACCTAAGGTGACGGACGAAATCCGAGAAGAGATATAGATAACTTGATACTCTTAAAAGAACCCTTACGTTGTTTGGAATTGAACTAGGCACATCTATATTTTCATTTTTCATTAGCCAAACTGTTGCTGAACACCACGAGGCTGCTCCTCTAAAATGTGTAAAGGGTTTGAGTTCAGGCTGAAAGAGAGGATAGCCCAGAGATCTCTGGTGCACGATGAAAAAGGCCCGAGCATACAGCTTTTTGGAATACCCGTTTCCCCTCAGAAGTCACTGGTGTAGCTCATCTTTTCCAGGCCGAAATAAGCTATTGAAGGGGTAAGGTTTAAGTATCGGGTAGATTAAAAACCTTGAACAAGTAAAATTCTTCTGTTATCATTAATGGTCTATGAAACCTTAATTAAGCCATAAATAATTAATATAGTACTTAGAATTGCTTCCACATTCCTCATCCAACTACTGTTTAAAATGAAATGATAAAGAACTTCACTTTTTAGTGAAGCTTGCCCCAATTGTATTTAATTGCACAATAATGGGGAATTTAAAAGTTTTAAAGGAATGGTTAGATTTATGTAAAATAAAGAAGGGAGTCTTCTAATGGCGGGTAAAAAATATTATTGTTCATTATTGACTGAGATACATTATATAAACTAAGTTACGCTCATTTTGAACTAAATGCAATTTTTTTTTTCGAGACAAGGTGAAATATTGTTCAGTCTATAAAAAAACGTTTACAATAAAATTAAAAAAATGTGAATAATATTAATCTCTCTCAAGAATTGCTACTTAAAAGCAAATCTACTTCGTTTTTAACTTGGCATCACTCTGAAGGGCCTATCACTCTTTTTAGACAATAATAAGTCTTCATTTAGCTATATATTAAAATACAAATAAGAACTTTAATTAATTCATTAATTGATACAATTAAATTCCAAAATGAAAGACATAATTAAGTTATAATTAATATCTAGGGATTAGATATACGATATAGGCTATTGATACAGGATATTAGCAGTCCCATTTAATCTCTTAGAGTCATGGAGGTATGGGCTATCTGCCGGTAAGTACCTAGAATTGGAATCGAATTCTTAGCGACAGGATTGTGAGACCAGAACCCTCCGACAAAATCCACCGTTATGCTGTAAAACGTCATTTCTATTCCCTTCGAAATACTTCTTTTTTACGGCGTGGATGAATTCCTCAGAATGGAATGAGAAAGATTTATTTATTACATTTATATATCCCAGTCATGGAAATGTAAACTTAGGGACAGGACGTCCTCTCTCCTCTTCATGATAGGCAGCCCTGAAGATGGCTTACAATGTAAGCCGAAACGTTGGCAGATAATCTTTTTTTAANTTAATAGTTTTCTCTATGTTTTTTACAATTACTTTTACAATTACAAAATTTTTATAATAACAAAAACTTTTCCTTTAATTGGTGTAATTATATATTTAATTATTGCCCAGTAAACATCGAACTATTACTGACTCACAAAAATACATTTTACGAAAAGTAATAACAGTAGAAGCCATTCAGTATCCTAGGTCTTAAATAAATCCTAAATGTAGAATCTAGGTCAAATAAAAAATTTGAAAATCATTGAGTCATAATATATATTTGTTTCCTTTCATTTCTGACTCCAATATGATTTCACCATATTTCAAACTATATACTCCCAACTAACCAATTCATTGCTATGTTTTATTGTTTCTTACTTTGCAATGGAAGGGAGAAGGCTCCAATCCAGTCTGCAAATCCATAACTTTCTAAATTTTACTTTCTTTTCTTTCTATCTGAGTTAAATTTTTTTTTTAATCGGGCATTATGAACTTAATTTCTCTTGTAATGGAATAAGGATTTGGAGAGGGAGCGGTGTTTGGTGTCGGAGGGAGCTTCATCGCGTCAAAGCTATAAGCAAAATGAACGGAGTTAAATTTCAGTAAGAGAAGGGACGAAGTGTTGGAGCTACCACCCTTATTAGCCTCGAAAAGCGGGGAGAAGCATGTTTAGTATCGGATGGGAGGGCACGTGCCAGACTGACACACTGCCCTCGGTTATCGACCCCTATTCCCCTCTCCGACGACCGACAGATAGGAGAAGAGCCCTAGTTCTACCTCCTTAGTCTCGCCATAGTGCCGCAGGTATTAGCTTGCAAGTATTAGCTGTCACTTGTTAAGCGCAACGTAACACGCTATCTGAGTGCGTAGAACCTAACTAAAAAGGGTTCCTCCCTTCTCCTCCCTTCTCTCTTCCCTCATTTTAATGCCCAATTTTATTCAAGAAAATTAATGTGAGATATAATTAATTAACTCTTTTAATTTTTTTCATTAATTTAAATGTTTCATATTTTTTAATAATAATTGAATACAGAAAATTGCTCTTTTAAAAAATATTAAAATTATACTTGGAATGACAACTAAAATCCAAGGGTTCCTTCTTAAGCAAACAAAGTAGCTAAGTATAAGGGATAAAAAAAACTGTTAAATTTCGCTCGGTGATAATGATATTTATTTATTAAAGCTTTCGAGCTTTTGAGACTTAATGTCTCATCTTCAGAGCCCAGGAATCTTTATGATGTGAATGAGTCCATTACTAGACTCGTCTGAAAAATTCCTGGACACATGAAGGTGAGACATTGAGCCTCGAAAGCGCTCAGCTTTAATAAATAAATATGATTATCCCTGAGCAAAGTTAAACAATTTTTTTTTATCCCTTATAATTGTATGGTATAGATTCGCCCCAGTTCATTAAAATAAAAATAGCTTAGCATTGTAAACATTCAGTTTACATTTTTAACTAGTTTAGTTAGTTATGTACTTGTTGGCTAATGCTTTTTAAGGTCTATTGATAGTGACGTTGTCTTTAGTGGTTTCATGATCTATGATGAGCAGGCACCTAATTTTCAGGCCATTACAGAAAGGTTTTCACCATCATACGTGGACACACTGTTCATCCCTTTATCACTAGCTGCCATATTCTCCATGAATTGCATTAATATGCATAAATTAGCAAGATCTTTGCAGCATAAAGCCACCCTGCAACTCACACTCTAGGCCCTCCAGCATTACTCCTGAATTTATAATCAGACTGGGAACCCCAGTACAAGCACCCATTACCATTACTCTTTATTATAACAGCGTAATAAATTTATGTACAATTGAAAATCTTATAACTCTAAATTGTTCCAGAGAGAAAATAAAAACATCATGCGTTTAATAATAATGATCAACCTTCTATCAATTATTATTCGTACACGAATTAACCTATTCCAACATTTTTATGGGCTTTTACATTTCAATAAAAAAAAAATAATGTATTATTTTTGAATAAATTATTCGAGGAATTTAGTTTATTTTAAGCCGAGAACTTTGAAGGTGGTAATCCTCATCTTCAGAGCCTAGATACCACGTTCACGGTAAATACCCAGGAGATATGGAGGGGCAACAACGGTTACTGGAATAGTCCTATTCAGAGCTATTCGCTGTCAGCACTCTACGTGCTCATGGAGTCTAGGCTTTAAACTCGCCCTTCAATATCCCCACCTTAAAATAAACTGTATCTTGTGAAGAATCAATCATATTCTTATTATATTTATTAGGATTCACGCTGCCATTAAAAATCAATGATAGGAAAAAAAAAGGAAAAAGAACATTTTTGGAAATTCTTTAATATTTGTGAATTTCGGAAGAAAAAGTCTTACCGCCATTAATTTGCGCATGTCGTATACTAAAATAAAGTATATTTTTATAAAATATAAAAAGTATATTTTTTCCTCAATTCTTCGACCAAAAAAAATTACTACATTGAAGTTTAGCATAGAAAGTACCGTTTTAAGTTCTTAACCGTCTAAGCTTCTATATGGAAAACCAAGTAGAAAATGTGATTATTTCCTTAATATTTCTTACATTTTCCTGGAAAAACGCTTTTAGATGACGCCTAAAAACGTATTGAAAAGCAAATTATGGCTATAGCAGTTATTACACAACAGGTAATAATAAAACACGTTTTATAGACTACATTTTCACACAGGATCCCTAATTTGGTACATAAATAATTAGTGCCAGGGCTCTATATCTCAGAATAAAATATGTTCAAGTCTTGAATTGCTACACTTGATAAAGACAAAAATACTGTCCTCTTTCGAGCAATAAGTAAGGTAGGGTAAAGTAAGGTTTTGTCTTGAGCATCGAGAGCGCCAAATCATGGGATACGATCGGAACCCGGAATCCCTAATATTACAAGAAAAAAAACTCGAACCTTATACGCATACCGCAGTGCGTCCATCTTCCCGCAGTGCATCTTTTCTCTCATTCTACTAAAATACTGTATTTTCTACTCGCTGTCAATGCAGCGATAAACATCAACGTCGAAGCTGTGTATCATAAAAATCATTAAAGGCTGCAAGCTTAACTATTAATTAATAATGAAAAAACTATCCCTCTGTCAGTCTTCATTCTATTTTATTAGAATTTATTAATTACTTTCTATGTCAAATGAACTAATATTTAACTAGTAAAACAAATGTTAAAATGCAGGGAAAGGGGCGTTTTATTCAAAGAAATTTGTCAATGAAAGTCATCAAAAGCTCTTAGAACTTTTTAGTATATTTTTTTTTTCAATCCCCTTTTCTTTCAGAAAAAGCTTGCGGTTATGAATGGAGCTTGACTACAAAGAGGTATTGAATAACGTCAACCGGCGGCTCCAGCCAAGCTGATCCTCCCTGACGCAATATAAATTCACACTCTGCCGCTTTCAATTCTTCTAAACACTCCTTTTTTTTTTTTTTTAATATATAGTATATATTGTCTTTAAAGATAGATAATATTGTCTCAGATTGATTTAATTAAAGTTCCTTATTAATAAAGCAACTTTCAAGGTTTCTAGGGAATTTAAACTTCCCCTATTTGAAAAAAAAATACGTTGATTCCTTTAAAAATAACCCCCTATGCCCTTACAATAGGGCTTTAAAATCCCGTTCACCGTTATGGACAGTTCAATTTAAAACTGTTCATTATAAATGTTAATTCAAACCATAAAAAAAATCCTATCCTCGTTAGCCATAATGAAATATTATTTATAGTATTTTACTATTATAGTATGAAATTGAATTCTGCTCATTCAATTTTGTAACAAAAATTCTATTACAACACCCATCCAGTGACGAATTCCTACCTTCCGATATTGTCAAGAAGTTTCTCAAATGTATATCAGTTCCCGATGCGACCTGTCGGCATTATCGAGAAGTTCATTTACATATATGTCAGTTCCTGATCCCACGTATCGACATTATAGAGAAGTGTATTTACAGATATATCAGTTCCTTATCCGATCAGTCGGCATTATCGAGAAGGGCATTTACAGATATGTAAATTCCTGATCTCACTTACCGACATTCTCAAGAAGTTTCTCATATGTACATCAGTTCCCGATCCCACCTGTCAGCATAAACGATAAGGGTATTTACAGACATGTCAGTTACTGATCATACCTATCGACATTATCAAGAAGTTTCTCTAAATTGTAAAGTTTCCTGATACCAACTACCGTATGATCTAGAATTTTGTACACATCAGGGAGTATCGGAAAGACATAACGGTCAAGGCTATACCTCCTAACAAGGTTTACTTGGCCGATAAGAGCGTAACAATTAAGACTAATAGCTGTGACTGAATCGATTGTTTCTCAATTTCAAAGACTACAACCATAAATTTGAAGTTCGAAATCTGGTTTGAAAATGTTGTCATCGATATTCCCTCGTTTGACCTTCTTTGCCCTCCCCCACCACCCCACAGTACATCTTCGACGTATGGTGACGTCCCAGGCTATTCTGGTTTCACCTTTTGCCCCCACCACTCTCACAATCAAATTCCTGCACACGCACAAAACCATGCACACATATGCATAAATTTTCTCCAGCTGATTATGTATTTGCTCTCCATTACCTAATTTCACTTTTAAAAAAAAGTGATTGCATTAAATTATTATTTTAATTATAACCTTTCGTAGTAGGATTTATCTCAAATCTTCCTTCCAGTTTCTGCTTACATAAATATATATTTTAAAATTAGAACCCTTTTCCAAGAATGTTTCGTTGGTAAAAATAACTTCTCAAAGATATAAAACTCTATATTTCAATTATTCTATGGGCGTATCCTCTAAACTGTTAACTACATTTGGAAGAAAATTCCGCTTTCAATGATTTGAAAAAATAAGTCAAAATGTTTGCTTGAAAAATATCATAATTAGATATATTTAGATAATTGTAAAATTTTGACGAGGTCATTTAAGAATTTTCTCAAACTGACCGCTAAACTTGGATTAGTATGTCATTTTATTTTATTTTACATATGTTTAATGTATTTTTATATATTTAATTTTTTTTTCCTTCATTCTCTTTACTATATTTTTTTTTGTTATATTTTATTCAGTTATGCTACAGAAGGTAAGACATACATGACCACGATACGTGGTTGCCATTAACAATTAAAACAATATATTGTAACTAAGGCTGTAAGATCTTTTAGAATGATCTAAGATCTTTATAATCAAGACCTTAGATGATTCTACATGAAAATAAATTATAAAAAAAAACATATTTAATGTAAAGAAGTTAATTAATTACGTTAGCACTCTCGTAATAAAATATGTGTCTGTGTCAAGTTATTAAATAAGTTGTTTAGATTAGGAGCATTTTTTGAAGGTAAACATTGCCAGGTACAAATGAAATATTTTTCTCTCCCTCATTCCAATATCTTTCTATTTAACTCTCTCGCTCTCTTTTTGTAATTGAGCGTATTAAATATTGATATTAAACTACAAAAGTCTTAGGACTTGGGAGTTCTAAAAATAGAAAAGAAAACTGCGGTAGGACTGATTTTTATTTAAACTCAAAGTTTAAACGAGTTTTGAAGAGAGTGTTAGCGGACAGCTAGTTAAGTCCTTTAACTCCTAAAAGGAATGAGAGAAATGGGAACCGTTCTCAGAACAATTTTCCCCACTTTCTTCTTCAAATTTAATTACTGGAAAGCCAGCGATGACATTTGCTTTTGACTTTCTCTACGAAAAGAAGAAAAAAAGAAAAAGGAAATTCAATTGGCCGCTTGCGAGAGCCGGCTGTTTCGCTTTCGAACTTGGAACAAGCAAACGGGGTTGATTTGATTTCCGAAGTGCCCCTCCCCCACACCAAGGGGGAGTGAGGCTCTGGAGTTCCAGCCTGTCCACGAATGGTTTCTCTCAGACTCTCCATCCCGGACAGAGGGTAGAGGTTGAATTCCATAGGCGCGCCTCAGCGGAGTTCAGTCCAAGCGGAAGTCGTCCTAACATTTCCTACGCGTTTTTCGGGAGGGACCTCTTGTTGCACTAAGCCATTTGGAATCACGGTTTGCCCAATGCAATGAACTCATCCATATCCTTAATCTGACATGAAAGTACATAATTCGTAAATTAATTAGCAACAAGTTTTATTTTGGAATGGCAACTTTTTCAAAGTGAGAATTTTGAATGGAGTATAATTTCTAAAAAAGAGACAATGAAGACCATTTATCATTTTTCTAGAATTAGTTTTAGTAATAATTCAGTAAATACGAGTGAATGAGATTTTAAGAAAAATATTTTCCGAACGAGCAATTCATTAACATTTACAAATAAGTTGTTGTACATTATACTTTGGCACATTGGCTTTATAAACTATTCTTCGTTAATTTAACACAAAATATATTATTTGAGAATTACAGTTAGGTATTATTTAATGGCTTTGTATGACAGAAATCTTATTGGCATACAATAAAGACACCGAGAAATTAAAAATATCGATAAATTTACCGTTTCTTCTTTCGGGTTGGACCGTGTCAAATTGGTGTTATTTGCCGAGCTTTCGCACATCATGTGATGGCTTCTTCAGGGCTGAAAAGAGAATGAGAGTTGTAAATGAGAGATTTTTTAAAATCCAGGTGGTATATAATTACCATGTTTTATACACCAGGAGGTGTATAATCCCGGCGCAGTCCGGTCCTTGGGCGAAGCCTGCCTTCCCATTGGTTGATACTGTGTTCTGGCGGCTGTATGTAAAAAATCTCTCTTTTACAACTCTCATTCTCTTTTCAGCCCTGAAGAAGCCATCACATGATGTGCGAAAGCTCGGCAAATAATACCAATTTGACACGGTCCAACCCGAAAGAAGAAACGGTAAATACTTCTGACGACCGTCGAAGCCTACGTGAACAACAATATCGATAAATTTTAGGAGCCCCTTGGGGTTGTTAATAATATAAATATAAAAAATTAAACTAATATTGTATTTTAAAAGATTCATTGAACGTAACATTCAGGGCGGTGGCTTAGCCGAAGGATCCTTTTCGTCTTACCGGTGCTGGTTCGAGTCCCGCCTTGGGCTTCGAAGTTCTTATCGAGGAATAAAAGCCAGACAAGCATGTGAGTATTTCAATTAGAGTGGCGATCTCTAGATAGCCTCTTCCTCCATGACGCAAAGCGGTTGAATGAGAGATTAAAAAAATATTCAGTTTTGTACAAAAACTACATTATTTATAAGTTAAAATGAGAGTTTTTCACAGCAGAGACTATTGGAAGATTTCTTTTGTTGGGTTTCGGTCATGATTGATCCAAAAAATATATTTTAAAAAATATGCATTTTTTTTCGCTCAACCTTGACCGAAGCCCATAAAAAAAATCTACTAAATTATTTATATATTTCTTGTTTAGGTGTCTTAGCCATTTCTAACATTGGACATTGGTCTGCTGATGGCTTAAACAAGAAACCTCTAAATTTATAAGAGTTCTCGAGAAGGTTTACCTTAAAAGTTGAAGTAAGAAAAAATTAAGAAGGAATCCTAAAATTAAAATAAGCTAAAGTTATACTCAAAACAAATTTTGGAGCTAAATGATGTAACACATTCATATTTTATTTCTAAGTGGGGTAATAAAAATATTATTATTTGAAGCTATAAACGTTACCAATGACAAACGATATAAAATCATTCACAAGAAGTTTTTTGGTTATTGGAGAGTGATTTTGATTCAGGCTATCTCAAGGGATCCGTTCGGGTCTCGTAATCCTGAAGCTGGGAGTTCAATTCCCACTTAGGACAATCTTTTATTTATAATTAAAAGCTTGTCCTGAGCCATGGGTGTTTAGAATGGTGTGGTAACCTGTAGATAGTCCCTCCCTCCACTACCTTAAGTGGTTTAAAGGAAGGCTAACACTGTATATAACAAAATGATCTAAGATCTTTATAATCAAGACCTTAGATGATTCTACATGAAAATAAATTATAAAAAAAAACATATTTAATGTAAAGAAGTTAATTAATTACGTTAGCACTCTCGTAATAAAATATGTGTCTGTGTCAAGTTATTAAATAAGTTGTTTAGATTAGGAGCATTTTTTGAAGGTAAACATTGCCAGGTACAAATGAAATATTTTTCTCTCCCTCATTCCAATATCTTTCTATTTAACTCTCTCGCTCTCTTTTTGTAATTGAGCGTATTAAATATTGATATTAAACTACAAAAGTCTTAGGACTTGGGAGTTCTAAAAATAGAAAAGAAAACTGCGGTAGGACTGATTTTTATTTAAACTCAAAGTTTAAACGAGTTTTGAAGAGAGTGTTAGCGGACAGCTAGTTAAGTCCTTTAACTCCTAAAAGGAATGAGAGAAATGGGAACCGTTCTCAGAACAATTTTCCCCACTTTCTTCTTCAAATTTAATTACTGGAAAGCCAGCGATGACATTTGCTTTTGACTTTCTCTACGAAAAGAAGAAAAAAAGAAAAAGGAAATTCAATTGGCCGCTTGCGAGAGCCGGCTGTTTCGCTTTCGAACTTGGAACAAGCAAACGGGGTTGATTTGATTTCCGAAGTGCCCCTCCCCCACACCAAGGGGGAGTGAGGCTCTGGAGTTCCAGCCTGTCCACGAATGGTTTCTCTCAGACTCTCCATCCCGGACAGAGGGTAGAGGTTGAATTCCATAGGCGCGCCTCAGCGGAGTTCAGTCCAAGCGGAAGTCGTCCTAACATTTCCTACGCGTTTTTCGGGAGGGACCTCTTGTTGCACTAAGCCATTTGGAATCACGGTTTGCCCAATGCAATGAACTCATCCATATCCTTAATCTGACATGAAAGTACATAATTCGTAAATTAATTAGCAACAAGTTTTATTTTGGAATGGCAACTTTTTCAAAGTGAGAATTTTGAATGGAGTATAATTTCTAAAAAAGAGACAATGAAGACCATTTATCATTTTTCTAGAATTAGTTTTAGTAATAATTCAGTAAATACGAGTGAATGAGATTTTAAGAAAAATATTTTCCGAACGAGCAATTCATTAACATTTACAAATAAGTTGTTGTACATTATACTTTGGCACATTGGCTTTATAAACTATTCTTCGTTAATTTAACACAAAATATATTATTTGAGAATTACAGTTAGGTATTATTTAATGGCTTTGTATGACAGAAATCTTATTGGCATACAATAAAGACACCGAGAAATTAAAAATATCGATAAATTTACCGTTTCTTCTTTCGGGTTGGACCGTGTCAAATTGGTGTTATTTGCCGAGCTTTCGCACATCATGTGATGGCTTCTTCAGGGCTGAAAAGAGACTCGGTCCAACCCGGAAGATGAAATGGTAAATACATCTGACGACCGACGAAGCCTACGTGAACATCAAATTTATCACAATATTTAAAAAGAAAACTAAAGGAAAATATAGAATGATCTTCCAGACTCCATTAGCAGGTAATTTCGGGAAGCGAACAATGGTAATATTAATTTTATTATTTTACCTTAAGAAAAAAGACATGAAAGGTGTCACACGCCCGGAGGGGCAGGGGTGTGAAGAGTTAAATAAACCTCCATCTCAATTGCAGAAAATGTATGTCAATGTAAAAAAAAAAATATTAAAATTGATGGGGTTTTAAATTTTTGATATTATATACTACATTTAAGATATGCATACACTATCATACCGCCTAGATTAAGAGCATCAGCCTACCTCAAAATAATCTTTCCCCTTCCGTAATTTAGATGAAAGGAAGACGAACAAGCCTTTACTATCTCTTCCTAAATGGCAGAAAAGTAACAAATTATTTATCAAGCCTCAAGTGAAGATCGTAGTACTACCGAATGGACTAAGAAATTCAAAAGAATTTATACCGGATGTTATATGGAGCCTTTGTTATTATAATTTATTGAACTGCTCTGTACAGAAGCTATAGGAAACGAATGGCCATATTAAATCTCTATTAAGCGAAGAAAGCGAAGAAGAAGGAAGGAAATCCCAATGATCAATTTAGCTGTTGTAGTCCTGGAAAACGGGACTGACGTAGAACCCGGGCTTGAAATGTGCTCGCCATCCAGTGGCCGATCAGCCCGATTTATCTCTCATATATATTTTTCTCTCGCCCATGATGTAGGGGGTGGATGGTAAATCACCCACCCCATCACACATCCAATAGCATTACAGCAGAACGGACCACTACTTCGGTAATTGAATTCCCTAACCTCGGGAGCCGTCCATCCCAGTCATTCTCCTGCATTCCTCTGATGATCCATCCTGTAGCTTCGAAACCGCACACCACATCCCTACCTCATTAAATATATGTCCCAGATACTTGCTTCATCCAGTTATACCCGCATGTTATACTCGAAACCTCCATCGCCTCATTAAATCAGTAAATGATCAATTCTGTACATAGCAGACGACCAGCAGTGTATAATAATATTAGCGAATTCCGAAATCAATATATCTATTTAGGAAACTATCATGACGGGCTTATATTTTCACATACACACACACATAAAACGTTATGGTTGAACTAGATTTTTGCACTGAACGGCTCATTTAAATAGCTTATATTATTCTACAAATAACTTTACATATAATATAATCAAAAATAAAATAAATTGCCCCTCCCTCCGTGATCGTAAGTGGTTTAAAAGTTATTTAATAAAATGGTAGGTGTGCATAAATATTTTAAACGATTCATTTGAGAGGTTCTGTGGTGAGAACATATAGAATTAATGTGAAATGAGGTTATTGATCGCATAAGATAAACTCTATTACGTTTCCACATTATAGTTGACTTCTTGCTGAATCGCTGAAGAGCGAGGGTAATTCTCCCATATCCGTTCCAGAAAGTAAGTCAGAGGGGATGGTCTGAACATCCCCTATCGACCTCCTCGTTCCCTCACCTGCGCTTAGAGGGCTCTTCCTTCCCCTACCTACCCCCTTCATGTAATCAGTCGAGAATTCCAAATTTTTACGCGAATAACTAAGAAAAAAGTTATAAAAATATTTTGAAATCCAATCATCTTCAATGAAAACTCTATTCAGGCGAGGCTCAGGATCAGTGTTCTTCAGAGTTCAATTATACACATTGATACACTCAGCTATTAGAGATTCTTCTCCTGGTAAGAGTGGGACTCATACGTTTGTTATTGCAGACATTGTTATTGTTTCATAATGGGCTAAATTTTTGTATGAATCAAATTAGTTAAGGCTCATAAAATAGGACATCAGCTAACTATTCTTTAACCGTGACGGAAAAATAATTTTTGTTGGTTCGCACTCTTTGACAGAATCTCCGAAGTAACACAATTGGTATTTTCTTCCTCTTTTTTTTTATTGTTCTCCAATAAATAAATAAAAAATAAAAAACTTATCTTACGAGAATGTGGTTTCGCGTTAGGCCTCAAATTAATTTCATTCACAATACCCGTTTTTACTGGATTTATGATTTGTATATAAATTTTTCAAGTGAAGCTAAAAATAACTAAATATATACATACTTTCTAATAAAATATGGCCTCGGAGGATTTTTGTTCGATACTTCAAAATTAAAAATTAGGGATAATGAATTGGACTAAGGGCCCTTTGAAACAAAAAGAAATAATTATATAATACAATATATTAGGTTGCCATTAACAATTAAAACAATATATTGTAACTAAGGCTGTAAGATCTTTTAGAATGATCTAAGATCTTTATAATCAAGACCTTAGATGATTCTACATGAAAATAAATTATAAAAAAAAACATATTTAATGTAAAGAAGTTAATTAATTACGTTAGCACTCTCGTAATAAAATATGTGTCTGTGTCAAGTTATTAAATAAGTTGTTTAGATTAGGAGCATTTTTTGAAGGTAAACATTGCCAGGTACAAATGAAATATTTTTCTCTCCCTCATTCCAATATCTTTCTATTTAACTCTCTCGCTCTCTTTTTGTAATTGAGCGTATTAAATATTGATATTAAACTACAAAAGTCTTAGGACTTGGGAGTTCTAAAAATAGAAAAGAAAACTGCGGTNTATATATAGTTAAAATAAACAGGACACTCATTCTTATAGCCGCGCCTGTTTAAACAAACTTGAAAATAGATAAGATATTAATAAAAACTAAATTTAAAAGATTTTGAATGTACCAAGAAATTAGTTATATAATTAATCTAAGCAATATTAGATTATGATCAATAAAAGACTCTATATAGAAAATGATAATATGTTTTAAAGAAGACCGATAAGTTATAGATAGTGCTTGAAAATAACATTAAATAGATCTCATTTATGTACATAAGTTTCTAGAATACGTTTAAAAATAATATACATCTTATTTAGATACATGAAAGTCTTAGGAGAGTAGGTTAAAAGTCTATCAAAAGCCAATATCAAAATAATCTTTCTAGATGGAGAAGCGTGGTGTGGGTTCCTACCTCACCCCCAAGTCCCTCACAGAATCCCGCCCACACTCACCCCCAAGTCCCTCACAGAATCCCGCCCACACTCACCCTTTCTCTTCTCTCTCTGGAGAGGAGCTCCATCATACTCTCCTCCATTAGCATTTTCTTTTCTCTTCTCTTCTTGAATAAAAATTTCATAATTTGACTTTGATTCAGTGTAGAGCTCTAAATAATTTTATTCCAATGCCGCCTTTTGTCGCCGTCAATATAAATGGAAAGGAAAGCCTTCATTTCTTAGCGCCTTTAAAAGCTTTTCTCTTTTATTTTCCCTCGCAACCGGTAAAGTTCATTGTGTTTCTGAGCCCTGCCTTAATGCCACTTCATATTCTGGGGTGGAAGAATTATATTATCGCCTAAAATTCATTTCAGCTCTCAAACCATTACGCATATTTCAATTTGAAAATTCCGCCATTCAGGACAAGCGTGAACTAAGCAGATTTCCACGTATCCTTAAACATGTGGACGAATAATATAAAATGATAAATTTCATCTTAAAAACCTAAAAGGACAATGATTAGAGTAGTTTATGTAATTTTGCCTAACTAAAGGCAGACTGGGAGGTAGAGGCGGGTAAAGGCCTTTGGATTCTTAAAAATATTTTAAATTATGTGCCTTTTGTTAAAATGTTACTATATAAATTTGAGAAAATTACATTTCAAACCTTTTACAAATATTTTCATAGTACTAATGATATTCAATATATTAACATTTGTTCAATTTCAAATGGAGAGTTTTTTTTTTTTACCGTAGATATTATTATTAGATGATTTTTTTTGGGGTTCGGTCAAGGTAGATAAAAAAAAAATACAAAATTTAAAAAAGTGTACTTTAATAAAAATATCTGCCGACATATGATTACACCAGCAGATAATCATCTAATAATTTGTTCAATTTCTTCTTGTTCCTAAGTCTTCAGGCCCATTATGTCTTTGCTGAACACTTTCCTAAATTCTATCTGGATTGGACATTTTTTCCCAGCGAAAATAGTTTAAGTACTGTTCATTTTCATTCTCGTTTTTTGGATTTCTCATCATCAACACTCCTGTACCTAAATATAACATATATTGTATAGCTTAAGTAAATTAATTACCATTTAGATTTTAATATCCACTAGATATCTACTGTTTATTTATGAATATCAGATATAATTAAAATCGACAAACTTTCACAAGCTTTTCTTTTTAATTCAATTATTCATTCAATATCTAAATGAAATTGAACCCGATGTAAGCTATATGTGTAATATTGAAACCATAAGATATCTTTAAAAGTCCATCATTCCTGCAGAGCATAGATCGATAAAGAGCTTCCAAGAACCTACAAATTATTAGTGAAGGAGGTAGAGCTTGGCTTGTGACTAAGAGGACATTCTCACACAGCTATGTGCAATTTAGAGACTCTTGCTAAAAACATGAAGACAGGATTGCCAGGAATTCGTTCTTCATAGTTGAAGAATTAAAAACTAATTTGTAAACCAAAGGTATATTAGTTTTGTTAACAGCATAAATTGATAAATATGGATTAGTATAGGTTTACACGAAATAATTAAACTTCTTTATTTGTTATTTAAATTTTGTGTCAGAAAAAGAATCGTGATGATGGAGAAACAGACCGCGAAATCTAAATAAAATAATTGCACGTTTCTAATGTGTTTGATTGGCCGTTACCTATGTACCTATAGAGTTCATTAACATACCTATGGGTGTGCTTTTGTTCAATTTGATCAAATTAGCCGAGACAACTGAATTTGGCAAGAATAATTATTTTTCTAAGTGTTTGGAACTACGCTATCTGACTTTGAGATTGGGTGGCTCTGTCATAACACTGCTACAAGTAGCTTCTCTGAAGCTTCACAAGAAAGAGGGAGAAGAATAAGAAAGGTGAACCGAAAATCCACGACCCTCCCCTACAGGGAAGAAAAGAGAATTTCTTATTGGAGGATAATTTCAAGAGAAGTCCTAGCTCTAAAGGTCTTCCCCAAATCACGTTCTATCATGTGTGCTGAAAACGTGTTACTCTGCAAATAGAGTCAATATCCCTTATTTTATTCTTCCTCTGTGCCATTTGCTCTTCTAAGATTTCCCCAGGCTCCAGGGTTCAGACTCAGGCACCTTCATTTCCTCAGACACCAATCGGGAAACCCTTAAAGTCCCCTCGAGGGAGATATTTCCTTTATCGCCTTGTAGTCAATCAAGGAGGCAGTTAACAGAGATCCTAACAGAGGCAATACAATTCAATAACTGATAAATATACTTTTATATAAGTTAAGTGAAGAATACCGCTTTTGTAATCATATTTGTAATAAATTATTTTGTTATAGCTTCCATGAAACGAACTTTATTGCTTATTCGCAGCTATCTACTCTTAAATTAAAACTATTTTTTTAAATATGCCGTTTTTAGAATTTGAATTAGATTTTATAAAAGAATCTCTTTTAATTAAGACATCTATTACTTTTTAATAAAAAAAAAGTTCAAAATTAATTCAAGATTTGAAGTTGAAAAAAAAAAAAAAACTCTTTTCTCTCCAGAATTAATATTTAATTTAAACAGAAGCTAAGGGCATTTGAGACTTACAGTCCTATTCTCAGAGCCCAGTACCTTCTAAACTAGAATAAATGAATAAAATCTAGGTTAAAGCTAGCGCTCTTTTATAATCTTTTAATTAAATATCCTTTGCCCGGTGCATAAAAAAATTATAAAACTTAAAAAGTTTCCTTCATCCACTAAACAGCCCTGGAGCCTGTGAAATTTCACCAAAGTGAAATTAAAACCTACAGAATTTTATTCGCTTTTAAAGTTTATAAAAGTTTTCAGATGTCACAGATTTAAAACAATTTGAAGCTATAAAAACTAGCTGTTTTACGAATTATCATATTTTTATATTCATATTCGTATATCATATATAATGAGTAAGATATATATAGTTATTATATATATCTTACTCATTATATATTCATATTCGTATATCATATATAATGAGTAAGATATATATAATAACTATATAATTTTTGTATTCATATTTACGAAAATTATCATATTTTCAATATGATACAGTGCAAGATATAGAAAGGTTTCAAAAAACTTTCATAAAGTAGAAATACTCACAAACCTCTGCGCTCCTCTGCAAGAGCTGAGAACAGAGAACTATGAACAAAGGAAGAGTTTTATCGGAAGCAATTTATTTTTATTTTATTTTTTTCATTTTTTGCTTTACACAATCATAGTCTCTGTTCACTTGCTTTGGGGAGTTTAATAGGCGTAAAGGTCACTTTAATTGGTCCGCTCCATTGTCCCCATTTAACACGGACCAAATATTCATGAAAACAGCAACGTTTGTCAATAAATATACATGGATTGCTGGGAAAGTTTATAGAGTCCTCATTGAAATGTTTTAATAATATATTGAATGGAAGAATATATTCGTGAGATAAGAAAGAAGACTTCTTCAACATTAGTTTAAAAAAACATTAGTTCCCAAATAATGATTATTTCCGTGAAAAATGAAATAATATTTTTCGCATGATGGAATACCAAGACAAATCAGTAAATGTACGATATTTCCCGATTCAAATATTTGCAACGAGAATGGGCAGATGAGTTAAAGCTCGGCAAAAATTTGGTATATCTGTACATGGATAATTTATTATGAATCTATCAATAATAAACAGTTCTTATGGGGCAGGAATAAGTACGTGTATCACAAGGAGAAAATCTCTGTTTGCTCGGGAGACTTAATGCCTTGCGACGTAACAGGTGAGATTCAAAATAAGAACTAGTTAGAGGAATTTACAAAACGTCAAAAAGCTGGAGCTGCGAAATAATAGTATTTCTGATTCTTCATTAAATATTATTTTTAGTAAGAGTAAATGTCGAAATTTGAATTACAAGCCGGAAAGAACAGAAGAGCTCAGAAGGTATTTCGACTAAAGTTTGCTTCAGACTGGCCGGAAAAGAAGAATAGGGAAAGTACTCATATATCGTAGTTACATTCGTAAATTTCCACTTTAATAAACATTTTTCATAATAATTATATGGGGAAAAAACGTTAGAAAATCAAAATTATATTTCTATCATGTTTTATAAACTTTTATTCGATTTTAGATTTCACTGTGGATATAATCTGAACTCTGGTTACCAAAAGAATACTTAGGCTGCCAAGTTATTGAATCTTTTGGAGAAAATGAATCGTTTAAGGTAAAATTTTTCAATTAAAAGTTTTTACTATAAAAGTGGTTCTATTGCATCAGTTTGATAAAATAAAATAAAAAGTATAATTGTTTCATCAAAACGTGTGACAGGATTGGGTATTGGACACCCCCGGGATTTGTCTTTTTTCCAATTGTTGACTTTTCAAGACTGAAATTCTTCTACCAACGCCCTAAGAAGTTCAGACAGGTGGTGGCTGGGGCTGGCCGATCGTGTCACCCTCAAGTTCCTCCCACCCCCCACACAGTGTCGGGAAAGGTGGTGGGGGCTGAAGTAAGAGGTTGACTTGCAGTAAGGAGGCCTATTGTTGAGCCGGGCCGAGTAGGATCAATACGAGCCGATCCCAGCAGTGCCGGGCTGGCTGCCCCGGGCCTCCCCCACAGTACCGGTCATCTGTCTGTCTGTCTGTCTGTCTGCCTATACACCATTACACACTTTCTATGCTCCTGGCGACATTGGGTACCATTCTTCATTATATGTGAAAAATCAGGCACCCGGAAGAGTGTGATGACCAAACATCTTCCCTAATATGTCGTTGGTCCCTAATATGTCTGTAATAAGTGTTTCCCCATTAATTTACTATCATATACACAATTTATCTATAATAGTTTTAAAACGTTTTCGAACTAAAAATAAAATTTATTAAATTGTTTTTGAACGAAAAACTCATCGTTATCAACGTTTTATTTTACTAAATCTATATAAAGAGATGACATACAATCCCTACAATAAACAGTTTAGTATTTTCTACTGTAAAATATCAGCTCTATTTCATGTTCAAACCAGAGTAGGGTTTTTAACGTTGACTAATTTTAATGACAATTGACTTAAAAAAAAGCTTCACAGCAACGAGCTTTACCTATAATGTATCACTATAGACTGGAAAAAGAATAAATACATTTTAAAAATGAATTTTTATAACTTTTGGCAATGAGAGTCATTTAGAAGTGACAACATAAATTGCAAACATATGCATAAGACGCTATAAAATTCATTTTTCACCATAAATCCTTCAAAATTTAGTACACGAATTCGCCCATTAATGGATATCATGACAAGGATTGTCGTTTAAATAGCAATAGTTAGTTTATGAGTAATTTCAGTTAATTTTAAGTACAATTTATTGTTAATGGTGTAGCTTGGAACAGAATTTTATTTGTAAAGTTGTTTCAAAAGCAATTTTGTATTAAATAATGCTTTCATCCGATAAAAATTAAGATTTGTCTTAAAATCTATTCAAATAATAGATTAATATTTTTTCCAAAATCGTTTTAAAATTATATTTTATAACGGCATTCATCACAAATAGAAATTAAAACATTTAGAGTACATTCCCAATTTACTCAATGATCATATAGCAGGAGAAAACAAATGTTAAAAAATGTTTTAAATTCGAGGATACCCTAGATTCATAGCCCATTCTATGTAAATAGTGTAGACTAAAAACATGTAGATCGCAGGGAAATGGGGCATAGCGAAAGGCAGATCACATTACCTCGCACCTCGCAAGGAGTAACAGAAACGGATATGTTTGTGCAGGATTGGATTGGTATTTTGTTTGTGCGATAAACATTCCTGTTATCATTATTTCTTTTGATATTGAGGCTTGTTCAGGGAAATATATTTATAGTGAGCACATCACTTCTACCTTCTTTACTCATGTTAGAGGGATTTATATATATATATGTTATACTCGAAACCTCCATCGCCTCATTAAATCAGTAAATGATCAATTCTGTACATAGCAGACGACCAGCAGTGTATAATAATATTAGCGAATTCCGAAATCAATATATCTATTTAGGAAACTATCATGACGGGCTTATATTTTCACATACACACACACATAAAACGTTATGGTTGAACTAGATTTTTGCACTGAACGGCTCANTATATATATATATATTGTATAAGTTTTTTTGTTGTTTTTTTCATTTAACTTTTTATAGACCCGAGGGAACGGAAACCGCATCAGTTGTACTCATGTGTGCAAAGCCAGACCTCAAAGGTCTATCCCTAACACTCATAAAAGCATTCTAACACTTCTAATACTTTGTGTTAAGGTACAGTGATCGGCCATAATCCCAACTCGCGCATATAAGCCCCGATATGCTGCTGTGTTAGAAAGTACATTAGAGCGATTTACCATACATTTTACAGAGCATGAATTTTTGATAAGCACATTTTTATCAGTTAGAATCCGGAGAAAAAGCCCCTTTGATGAGAATTAATTAAAAATAAATTTAAAATATTAAAATAAATAAATCCTTAAACACATTTTACTTTTTATAGTTAATGTGTATATATTTATTACCAAAATTGTCAGCTCGATTTGTCTTTCTTTACATTTGTAAACAAGTTCAATCATATATCATGCAAATGTAACAAGACAATACAATAGTGGATCTGGGCCAAGTCCAAAAGGGACAGCCAAGCCCTTAAGAACTTTGCCAATTGGCACAATTTCTTGACAAAGTCTTCAGATATTAAAAATAACTTAAGAGATCGGGAAAACATTAGTGTATCCCCTCTAACCTACACTTGGCTTATTATACCTCATAATACTTAATTAAGTGCCTTTTAGAGTACTTTGCTCTAAAACTCAAGGGAGAGACCCTCCGCCCCACCTGAAAAACCTTCGTGGAAAGAAATAGCAGAACACCCCCATAAAAAAAAAAGAGAAAAAAAAGGTTAAAATAATTGTGGTGCACAAAAATAATAGTGCATAGATGGTACATTGAGTTAAATTGCAATCTGCAATCCTAGATCATCATTTCTATAAACATAAATAGATGGTTGAAAAGTTATATTTTATTATTAAAATACGAATTGGAAGAGTGCCGTTGCATGAGATATAGAATAGCTATATGGCTAAAATATAATATTTTTCATTTTCGATAGCCTATTTATATGTGCCAACATATTGATAAGATTACGCCCATCATCGTGTCTGACAACAGAAACGTCTTAGTAATGGCTTAAAATAAATTGGATATGAAGTACAATTAACCATTTGCTATTTATATTGAAATCTATAAATGCACACTCATACTATCAAATTCATACTATCTATGTACTATGTAATATAACAAACTTAAAAAGGAAATTGGAACAAAAGAAAAGCTTAAACCCTCGCGTTTTCTACTTTATTTATAAACCCTTCTAGTTTTAGTCATACATCTGGTGTACTTAATACCAATACATAAATACCTCTTAATTTAAGAGAAGACTAATTTTTTTTATTTTTGCATTATTTTATACATTCTTTTCATATTCATTTAGTATTCAATTTATTTAAATATTTAAATATTTTATTATTTTAGGTTAAATCTTACACGTAGAAAAATGGTGACTAGAACTCGGGCCCACTTGTCATCTGAAGCATAACTCACCACCTGTAGAGATTCCACCTTTCATCACTATAGATCTGATGATGCCTGATTTCGTAAGCCGATTCTTTCCCATCACTGCACAAATCAAATTACCAACTATTTTTTTTTTTCGCATTTTACACCCAGGACTATACTCTGATCATATTTGTTCGTGTCTTCTGACGGCTAACTAACATCATAATTTAATATTATGAATACATTTTTCTTATGAAAAAATGAAAAAAAAAAACGTGTAATATTAATTTATTGCATACATTATAATAATCATATTATATGTGTGTGTGTGTGTGTGTGTGTGTGTGTGGGTGTGTGTGTGTGTGTGTGTGTGTGTGTGTGTGTGTGTGTGTGTGTGTGTGTGTGTGTGTGTGTGTGTGTGTGTGTGTGTGTGTGTGTGTGTGTGTGTGTGTGTGTGTGTGTGTGTGTGTGTGTGTGTGTGTGTGTGTGTGTGTGTGTGTGTGTGTGTGTGTGTGTGTGTGTGTGTGTGTGTGTGTGTGTGTGTGTGTGTGTGTGTGTGTGTGTGTGTGTGTGTGTGTGTGTGTGTGTGTGTGTGTGTGTGTGTGTGTGTGTGTGTGTGTGTGTGTGTGTGTGTGTGTGTGTGTGTGTGTGTGTGTGTGTGTGTGTGTGTGTGTGTGTGTGTGTGTGTGTGTGTGTGTGTGTGTGTGTGTGTGTGTGTGTGTGTGTGTGTGTGTGTGTGTGTGTGTGTGTGTGTGTGTGTGTGTGTGTGTGTGTGTGTGTGTGTGTGTGTGTGTGTGTGTGTGTGTGTGTGTGTGTGTGTGTGTGTGTGTGTGTGTGTGTGTGTGTGTGTGTGTGTGTGTGTGTGTGTGTGTGTGTGTGTGTGTGTGTGTGTGTGTGTGTGTGTGTGTGTGTGTGTGTGTGTGTGTGTGTGTGTGTGTGTGTGTGTGTGTGTGTGTGNTATATATGCACATACATATATATGTATAATTGTTAGTGTGTGTGTTCATGCGCCGAAACAGTATGAGTATGTGTATTAAATTGCATCAGGGAAAAAATTTGGAACGCTATGAAAATATGGAACGCTTTCCCTCAAATACGTATATAAATATTATATAGGGTGTTCTTTTTATGACGACTTACTTGCATCTCATACTTAAATGGTTTTACCCAAAAAATGGAAGAGAAAATGTGTTAACCGTTTTTAGATTTCTGTCCACCTGCAATCACATATGATGGTTCACAGATGATATAGTTTAAATTTATATAGTTCTAAAGATCATATATATTATAAAAGAACCCAAAAACATATTTTTGATATTTTCAAAATTATACATGGCTTTATACTTTTATTGCCTAGAAAGCATAAAGCCATGTAACACTCCTATCCCTACCAAAAATAATAATTTTAACAACTTTACTACTCGTAAACCTTATTATTTTTATTCAAAACAAAAGTGATGGCTCACAAACAAAACCTGTTTCTTTTTAAAGTAGACCTTTGAGATTTGTTATCAGACATCAAACCTCATTATTATTGGTTGTTAATAATTATAAGACTGGGCTCTCCAAACAACAATTCCTCTTACAAGATTGGCCAATTTATAATATGATATTAAATAATCTTTATAAATGTGTTACAAGAGTTTTAATAATTTTGTGGAATTAAATTCACTTTCGAAAAAAATATTTTAAAAAATACATTAAGCTTTATTTGTCACAGAAGATATAATACATTCTTATTTAATATTCTTCCTTTTTTGCAAACATCTTAAGCACTTAAATATTTATTTATTGCTCATAAAATCACTTCTTATTTTTAGTTATTAAAAGTAATTGTAATTAGAAAAAAATTTAGTGACTACTAGAAAGGAAGTAAAACATACATAAAAATTGTTCACGTATGCTTCGACGGTCGTCAGATGTATTTACCGTTTCTTCTTCCGGGTTGGACCGTGTCAAGTTGTTGATAGTTGCCGAGCTTTCGCACATCATGTGATGGCTTCTTCAGGGCTGAATAGAGAA
>KZ808342.1:129677-140376 GCA_000696205.2 Oncopeltus fasciatus
GAGATCTTATTCTATTAGGTTCATTATATATAATTACGTTTATAATATAATTGTTATATAACAATTATCTACTTATAATCTCTACTGTCAAAAACCTCTCCATTTGAACTTTATATTATACGTAGATAATGGGGTACAAACAGAGAGAAGACGAGAGGGAAGATTTGTGATGGAATCGAAATGTCAGGGTACAAAACATCTGATTGGTCAGAAAAGATACAGGATATCAAAGTGAACAGCCCTTATCACAAACACAGAAAGTTGACGAAACCTTGTAGAGAAGACAAATAGACCAAGAGCAATGTCTTACAGACTTCGTTATTTTAGTGCTTTCTTATTTCTTTAACTACCTAAAGTAGAGAAAATATTTTAATATGTAAAAAATCTCTATCTTACCCATTTTCATTTTTATGAACTTTATATTTGTACACTATTCGTTTTAAAAAATATTGGTCAACCAATATTGTTATAAACGTCATCTATATGAACGTCATCCCATTTGTGATATGATTTAAAAATAGTGTGCCCCTGTAAAGGTAGGGCATATTCCCCTTTGATTGGAATATATAAAGGTTTAGAAATTTAGTGACGTATTGTATTAATCGAAATAAACCGCAATGATTGTCAGTCATAATTTTCTCCTGAATTAAGCGTTTCTTGCTCTCAAGGTTGTTTTGTACTAAAATTCTAATATAATATATCAAGTATAAAATGAGCTTGAAAGTAAAGAGACTTACGGGTTAACTGTAATTTGGTTGTCAAAGAACTACGTTAAAACTTGAGTAATAGGATTATTTCACCGGGACAAATATCGCAAAGTAATTTTTATAGATGACTAATTATATAAATTTAAAAAAAAAATGTATGCTATTCAATTAATGAGAGTGAATAGAATAAAAAATCTATCTGTCCCAGCCAGGACTCGAACCTGGATCTCCTGCTTTCCGGGCCAGTATGATTCCATTACACGCATAAGACGATATATTCGTCATTCTCGTAGATTAGGCTCTCGCTGGTGTGTTGGGAATTTAATAACTTATCTAGCTCGTCCCGGTTGTGTAATGGAATCATACCGGCCCGGAAAGCAGGAGATCCAGGTTCGAGTCCTAGCTGGGACAGATAGATTTTTTTATTCTATTCCCTCTCATTAATTGTTTAAAATTTACGTGGGATAATAAACCACAACTAAATTAATATTTATGTATGCTATTTAGTTTGACCTTCATAGGCAGGGAGTTTTACAACTAAAGATATTGAAAATAAATTTTATTAAAGGAATCTATCAGAGATTTCAGGGGGAAAAAGCAAATCAGGCAGAAGCAGATTCCTAGTCACTTAGTTTCAGAAATGAGATTACAAGGCTATTTGACTTGAGAACGGAATAGGACAATGGGGGGAAAGACAAGCTCTATGCAAACAGGGACGGGGTCATTAAGGTCAGTAAGGCTTAGATTCTAAACACCTTTCAACACACACAAAAACACCCTTCAATTTGTATTAATAAATAGCTTCCTTAATTTGTCATTTTTATGAAAATCTTTAGAATATAATCGTAAAAAAATAATATTTAATATTGGATAATTTTCATAACCTAACTACTACAAATATATTAAATATTCTTCAATCTTATCGATCTGTACGCTCTCCCCTGATTTCAGCCATTACTGAACATAACACCAATCTTTTGCGGAGGAAGCTAAATGTAGCATTTGAATTTTTGGTTTTAAAAAAAGTAAGCATTCACAGTATCCTTTTATCCATACCTTCGGTCCATAAAAAAAATAAAAAATATGAGAGCTTCTGAGAAGCATACAAAATTTGGGTGAAGAGACTTGCAAGCAGTGTTTCAGCAGGCCAATCGGGGCTCCCTCTCAGCACTATCCAATATCAGCGTCTGGGGTCACGAACGTCCTCTACCAATAATAATAGTAGCTGCAATTAAAGTTTTACAATAATATAAAATTAAAATTTAGTCATAAGATTCAAGACTAAACAGAA
Source organism: Oncopeltus fasciatus (assembly GCA_000696205.2). Lineage (NCBI taxonomy): Eukaryota > Metazoa > Arthropoda > Insecta > Hemiptera > Lygaeidae > Oncopeltus > Oncopeltus fasciatus. The sequence continues at coordinate 131,676 of KZ808342.1, forward strand.
ATTACAAATTTTTTCAAGAAAAACTGTTTGAGGTTCCGTAGATTTTGAATTAAAAAATATTTGTGTATCCAAACTTATTGCGACTCGGGTTTTTCCTTGTCCAAAAAAGGCATTTGGCAAGACATGTTAGTGTGCATAAATATGTTTTTATTCAAAACTTATTATTTGAACTCCGACGACCATTTCCCCCACTTTGTTCTTAAAGATCAAATAGTCTCCACGTGATGAATAATTGAACATGTGTCTGTAATTAAAACCATCTAACTCTGTCAAGTGCACTTAATGTTTATATATAAAAAAACGGGTTAAAATGAAACGAGAGTTTCAGTTTTGCTTAAACTGACAATTTGAGTATATTTCTGAAAAATGTTAATTCATTTTTATGGGCTTTTATCTTATCCAATCAAAGTGCTTCAGTTTTTGACTCCTTGCTAGTTTCACGAGTAACTAGTGCTTAAAGTGTATTGCATTTCTTAGACAACAAGCCTTCGGTTATGTAAGTTCAGGAAAATTCGTTCAAACTTATTGATAGGAAATTATCCTCCGGCTAATTTCATGTAGTTCACTTCAGCTCTACATATCATCTTCAGTTATCAGTCAGAGGTATTTTATTTTTGAAAAACAAAAATTGCTATATTGCCTCCAACATTTTTATAATCCTTTTGAAAATATATAATTGTAATTGGACACAGCTATCAATAATTGTATATAATGTCAATAATAACAAAATTAAATAAAAATATAGCAATACACAATCTGAGACAAAAAATAAAAAATATACAGGAATTATTACTTTTCAGATTAAAACAGATAAAACAAACACCTAATTAAAATAACCTGGTTATTTAATCTTTGATTATTTTTAATTTGACGGCTAATAAATCATATAATTCATGTAAATTTTTTATTTTGTTGTTTTTTTTCTTATTTCATTTTTAATGCTGGAATATTTATAAAAATGTTAATTACTCTGTTAAATATTATTAAGCATATATTTAAAAACAATCCTGTACACAATTACTATGTATTCAATCAATTATAATTAAGAATACGTTACACGATTAAAATTAAGAGAGAATGTAATTTAAAGAACGCAATAAACTTAATAAGAATTATTAAAATCTAAGTAACCCAATCAAAAAAGCTTATCACTTTCCAGTAAAACATATTATTTTATTAAAATTGGCTTTAATAGTGTTAAAATATTAGTAGAAATATATATCTTCACACGGATAAATATAAAAGAATTTATTATAACTTAAATAACATGGAAGCCTGTACATCTAATTGTACATTGATTATTTGTTTCAATTATGTTATTTTATGAGTATTTTTATGAATGGAATAAGTTTGTATGTATATATACACTGCATTTGTGTAAGAATAAAAATGGTTTTTTAACATTATTTTGTTTTCGCTGGTGTGACCTTAGATTTTACATTTTAATATTTTCTACAACAGTTTTGATAGATTAGAGAGTAATTAATTAAAAATGTATTAATTATTAATAACCAATAATATACCTGGCGTCTCCATTATCCATGTGCATGGACTTTTGGAAATAAATTAAAATTTCTATTAGTTAAAATAATTCCTTCTAGATCAGTAGCTCAAAAAAAAATAANCTCAATCTTTGTAGTTATACTGGTAAATAAAATAAAATAAAAATAAAAATAAAAAATACTGTTCATAATCTCATCTGAAGTATATCTGTTTTAGCTCTCATTGTGTTCAAAAACTCTACAGCTCATCAACAAATCAAGGAATGTTTATACTTCTAATTTCATTGGGTCGCGTGTAACAATTTGTTCTGTATATCATTCACAGAAACAGAGTACACTCTCACTCTTTACATGAACGCGAAAACTAACACAATCTTCTTGATATTGATGCTTCAATTGATTAAGATATAGAAAGAAGAATGGTCTATTGCGGAAAAGCGAACGAAAACATCAAGCCTCACGAGTGGAACAGACACATAAACAAATATTGTCTGGAACTGCTTGAAAATTGGAAAGAAATCTGGTGAACTACGAATATGGAGGAACTAAAAATATATATTAAATTATTATTAACTGATTAGACGCTCGAAAAAACTGGCACATGTAAATATATCCAAGCCAATGAACACACAATCGCTCATCCAAACACCCAGAAATACACTGGAAAATTGAGGCTGGAACTGATTAGAAAGAGAAAGTAAGACGGAAAAAGTACGGAGAAGGGAGGTTAAGAAAGAGAAATGTTCCAACAGTGCTATACTCACCCTGTAAACTATTGTATATCCGTACATATATTCCTATAAGAACAAATTGTGGCTGGAAATGAAAGAAAGAATGGAGGCCTGAAAATAAGGAAGAGAGGATATTTCAGAACATGGTTATACACAGCCCCACAAACATAAACTCATACACGAGGAAATTGAGGCTGAAACTGATTAGAAAGCGGAAGTAAGACAGGAGAGGGGAAGATGAGTAGATATTTCACAAGGGTATAGAGGGAAGGCCATTCGTATATCCACTCGCACAAGAGGAAATTGAAGTTGGAATAGAAGAGGACCGAGGAAAAGGTAGAAGAAACAGAAAGATACGTCCAAAGAGCCATATGTACTCACACACATGCACGCACGCACTCACAAGCTGCATCACAAGCTAGGTAATTAATGCTGGAACTGAGTAGGAAGGCAGACTGGAGGACTGCGCAGGAGGGATAGGGAACAAAAATATTTGTAAAGGAAGATATTTAGACACACGCACATACACAGAGAGAGAGAGAGAGAGAGAGAGAGAGTGAGAGTGAGTGAGAAATTGAGGCTAGAACTGATTAGGAAGTAAAAGGAAGACCGAAGGATACGGAGGCAGGAAGTTGACAAGGAGATAATTCTTAACCCACTATCACACACACTAACACAGGAAGAAATATAGGATGGAAGTGGAAGGAAGACGGGAGGACGGCGGAGAAGGGAATAAGAAGATATTTCTAAAGAAATATATTCATACACGCGCCTACACACAAGCACACACGAGAGAGAAATGAAGCTGAAACTGATAAGGAAGTGGAAGGAAGCAGGACAATATTATCTATATCTAATTTGAACCTGGAAGGAATGCTGGCCAGTTCATGCAACCATTTTCAGTTTAATTACTATATTTTTTGGAATCTTCATAACTAGACTTAAGAAAAAAGTAAAATTTAATTGTGAAGTATTATTTTAGTAAGATATATTGTACTTAGTGAACTAATTATAGGTATTTTTGATCTCAATAAATTCGACTTCTGCATTACTGGAATTGAAAAACCAAAAAATAAATAAAAATCGCAGACAAAAAAATCGGGTATGTTAATTGTTTTGTGAAAACTGTAAAGTATTTTAAACAAGTAATGAGAGGAAATAGAATAAAAAAATCTATCTGTCCCAGCCAGGAATCGAACCTGGATCTCCTGCTATCCGGGCCGGTGTGTTAAGCCATTAAACCACAAGGACTGGTGGGATACGTGGGATAAAAAACCACAACCAAATAAAATATTTGTAAAGTATTTTATTTTATATTATTTTATTTTGTTCTAATTCCCATATATTTCTTCTATAAATTATTTCTCTTTATTACAAACACATATATTTTATTAAGAAAAACGAGTTGTTAGGGGGAACGCTTGTTTCTTGTACTAAAATAGTAAAATCCTTTATATTGTATATGTGGTTTACTCTTCATTTCTACTCCTAGTGAAGCTACCAATCACTTATAATGTTCCTTAGGATGGTACAAGACCGCTTGACGCATACATAATTTAATGTTTTAATATTATTTTCTACTTTTTAACTACATACAAACCACACATGTACTTTATATAAAAATAGCGCGTGTTTATGAGTGGCAGTGTACTTTCTTAAAATAAATGAGTGGTGGTCTAAATGAACAGAAATATCCATCCTACAATTTTATTAAATATTTTAGAAAAATAAATACCATCCAAATTGATCTAAAGTTTTTGAGTTTTTGTCAAGTATAAATTTAAATTTTTGTACTTAAGAAACAGAATTAAACAATGGAATTATGATATATTCAATCTAAATTACCATTAAGTTCATGTTCTGGAGATTAAGAGCTATCGGTCATATTCTCGGTCCTATGCTGGATATCTGACAGCAGCTTTTATTTTAGTTTCGTAGTTCTTACTGGAGACTATGGTCTTATAAATCTCCCATCTAAAGATGATTAAAGTTTTTTCAATTAATTAAGAATGGTACGATTTCAATGGTTCGAACGTACCAAACGTCAGTCATATATGAAAAATTCTGTAATCGCTATTTATAGAAAGGCATAAATACCTATTATTGAGATGGAATCTTCTCAGATAGTAGGTTTCCTCAACGGGGGATTATCAGTCGCAAGCTGCGGCAACCGATAACACCTGTAAATGAAAAAAAAATAGAGTTGCCAAATACTGAAAGGAATTATAATTCCTCTATTGTTTGTTTAAGTCACATTGTCGAGGAAGTAAGGCAGGTAGGTATTTTTTTGACTTGAGCATTTGAGTTCCTAAACGCAGCGCTTCAAGTAGAAAAACCTTTAAGAAACAATAAAATCTTGTTACGAAAAAAATTTTATTTTTATGTGTATCCTGTGATTATATGAAAGAAGTTTTTCCGTCATTTTGCTGAGCATATAAAGAAAAATTTCCTTGTGAAGACAATATCATTTCTCTTAAATTTTTCTACTTTTTGTGACAAAAACTATAAATATATTTTTATAGTTGGCTAGAAGCCTGTTTCTTTTCGCCTCGGAGTAGGGCTTCCTGTATACCTTTCTGCCTTTCCGTTTGGTTGCCTACCAAGAGATCTTATTCTATTAGGTTCATTATCCCTAGAAATTTTCGAGAGTCGGCTGCTTTTCTTCCGAGTCACATGCATATATATGTATACATTCATAAGTTTAAATTTATATAGTTCTAAAGATCATATATATTATAAAAGAACCCAAAAACATATTTTTGATATTTTCAAAATTATACATGGCTTTATACTTTTATTGCCTAGAAAGCATAAAGCCATGTAACACTCCTATCCCTACCAAAAATAATAATTTTAACNTAATTATTTTACTGTATTATTTATTTCAGAGTCTTTCATTTTTAAAACTCCACAATTCCTCTTAACATACGTAATAAGCTGTCGGCTAAATTTCCCAGTAACTGACATGTATCTAGCCTTCTTACGGATTTTGTCGGTCAAGACGGTTTTCAAATATACTTCTAGTTCTTCCATTCATAGGCTTATACAATGAAAAACATGATCTTATGTGGTTATATCGTGATATTTATTCAATTTTGTTCATGCATTTTACACATTAATTGGAGGACCTGGAGAGAGATTCGATAGACCAAATGATTCGTGTGTCTGTGCGTATTTCGCAAAAGGGAAGGCATACTTTTTTTTAAAGTATATTTATTCGGCTCACTACAGGAGGTGGGTGGCCTGATGTTTTCCCATTTAATGATGAATAGTGCCCAATTAGGTCGGGTTTCCCAAGGGAAAAAATAACTATGTACTTTGATTATTGAACTCAGGTCATCTGCCAAACGATTCCAGTTCCTCTGGAAGGTTAATTAAGAATTTGATGGATATATATGTGTGAGCTTATATATATATTTATATTCATAGAAAAGAGAATATTCATTTCACTATTGAAATGTGTAAATTAAAATCATGTATAGTAATTTATAGGATTTTGAAATATAAAATCACTTTTGCTTCTTTACACACAAATTTATTTATTTAGTTTTTTAAAAAATGCAATCCTAGAACCTGAGGGTAACAGTTGTGTACTTGAACATAAAGTAATGGTCTGAGCATCTTTGGCGGCTGAACAGGATAAAATTAATCATAATGGATATTGTAATAATTAATTTAAATTTTAGTTTGAAGGTAATTCTAAAAAAATAAATCTGTGATATTTTTAAAGTTTAATAAAGATAATTTTTTTACTTCAAATGCATGGTTAATTTCCTTATTTTCTTCGAATTGAGTATTGTAGATTGCCTTTGTTCAGTCTTCTTGAAAATTAATAAATTAGGTTTTATTGTAATAAGATGTTGTCAAAAAATGTTTATTAACTTCTCTAGAGAAGTTTTCGAGAAAAAAAAATAGGACTCTGTTTCATTGTGGTATTAAACTGCATAAACTATAAATTAAAATTTTTTTTTTTTATTTTGGCTTTATAGATCCCTTAGATCTTTAGCCATCTCCTGTCGTACTTATGTCCGCTTGACCAGTCCTCAAAATCTAAACCAATTTACGCAAACTTATGCATTAATTCTGATATGCGACCTGATAGTTTTTTCAAAAGCCGAGTGACCGGTCCTACCCCCCCCCCCCCTCCGCAGGACATGTCTCATTCAGTCAGCCTCAAATAAAACTCCCATTAACATTTATTATTAGATGTTTTTTTTTTTTTTGTATGGATTCGATAGAGGTAGTTTTACCTTGACTGAACCCCAAGAAAAAAACATCTAATAAGAAAACCGTCACAGTTTATGATAGCCTATTGCCATTTATTCAAGAATATTTTGAAGAACTTCATGATAGCCAAGAAGATGGCTTACAATGTGCCGAAACATTGGCAGATAATTAAAAAAAAAATACACTTTTTTTTTATAATTTGTATTTTTTTGGATCTACCTTGACCGAACCCCAACAAAAAAAAATCTAATAATAATATCTACGGTCAACAAATTCTCCATTTCAGCATAATGCATTGACTTGTTACGATGCTGACAATTTTTCTCCAATTTTACGAAATTTATTATAAATAGTAAAAGTTTACTACATGTTTCAGAGGTTCACTTCACAGGGTTGTGTTGGACATAGTCGCTGAGCCTAGAGTACAAGTTCTGGGTTTTTGGAATAAGGAGGTTACGTGTATAGAATTCNCCTCATCGTATGTGAATATTCCTCTTCGAAGGACAACTGACATTTCTGTGAGTTCTTTCTCCGACAAGTGACGAAAAATAATCGCCAAGACGGCAAACACGTAAAGAATTGTCATGTGTGCAACATTCATCCACACCGACTTGTACTGTCTGAACCAAATTATTGTCAAAATGCTAATAGTTATCATATAAGTTAATGAAATAAGATTACAACCAACATAAAGGCCGTATCCTACAGATTTGATACTCATATTGCATCCCAGCAACCTATAAATCCTTACTTTTGGATCTTCCAAAAAATTGTACGGTTCTTCTCTCTCAATATTTTCCGTATCTCCTTTTCTTTCTAACTCGTTGGTCATTCTATCTACACTTTGTTTCTGAAAAAAACAGATAAAGCATTAATAAAAAAAAAATAATAAAAAAAAATTAAAAATAAGAATAAAAGAAATAAGTAAACATCACTGAGCAGGGAGAATGCATTAAGGCCCAGAAGGTCGCGAGGCCAATTCCGTTTTAGTCGCCGGGGAGGATTGTAAGGATTGGAATTCGATGACAGGGTTTGGGCATGTGAATTAGGATGAAATTGGAGTTTGTTATGGAAGAGCTTGAAGCGAGTGGAGATGATCTTGGGCGAAAGGAATATTAAAGTCGTGATGAAGAGTAGAATCAGATACATAATATGGAGGGTTAGCAATTATTCTGGGCATTTAGGACTGAAAGGATTGTATTCGTTGGATATTAAAAGGCTTAGCATCATCCGAGAGTTCTGCACCGTAGGTCCAGATTGGTCGTATTATGGCCTTGTAGATGGTCAGTTTGTTTTCTAATGTGAGCTGTGAGAAATTTAATACTAAATTTACTATTACTTTCAGATTAAAGATATCCTTCCACCTTATCGTTTCAAAGTCTAGTCCCTATATAACTACGGCTCAACTGGCTCTTAGTAGCTTGTAAAACACCTTCCACAGTTTAGGGATGGATCCCTTTCGTATTTGAGAAAAAAAAAATGGGTCTTCTGCTAAAACTGAGAGGACACTTAAGTCTACGAATCCGATGGAGGTAGTTTCCGGTCGAGCGGTTAGACGATGACTATGTATCCGAGTGGAATGGCAGTGGGTGGCGGTAGGGGGGTTGGGGGTTAAAACCTACGGCGAGGAAGCGAATTAATGAGGCCGGTAGATCACAAAGGGGTGGGCGGGGGTCCACAGAGGACTGTCCTACTTTAGGGTTGGGTGCGGAGGGCTGGAAACCCTCAGATCATCATACACACATCACGGCATGATTAAATTCAAATACGTATTCTGCAAGTGGAGTCAATTGAGCCTAGTAAGATTAAAAGCACGAAATTGAAATTTCATCTTCTTCATTTTTATATATAATTTGCATTGAAAGTAGCCAGTAATCAATTTATAATATTCTTTCAGTTAAAAATGTTTCTTAAGGAACGTATGTGTTAATATTAGTCATTTTTTGTTTTTTATGCTTATATTTAACGATTATTAGAAAATGCAGTTATTTTCACACAAATCCTTAGAATATTTAAATATTGTTTTATGCGATGTTCTTTTTTGCAGGTTAATATATTTTTTTTTTATAATAGTTTAATATTTGGCGGTTTCATGAGGCGAATAATTATCAGCAAAATAATTTCAACAGATCTTCACCGATCCTACTTAGTAAAAAATAAAAATACGCTTCTAAAATTATCTCACCTAAATGAAATTACAAAAAAAAAGAAGAACAATATGTATATATGTATATATATGTA
>KZ808342.1:140574-168937 GCA_000696205.2 Oncopeltus fasciatus
AGTCTCCTATTTAGTTCCTATATACGATTATTAAGGAAAAATCACAAAAATATTCGTATATTCATAATTTTATATTTTCTTCAAAAATTAAAATTTAAATTATTTTTCACTATAAAAAAAAAAATGTTGCATTTTGTTTTAAGCCGCAAATTTTTATTTTGCTATAAAGCTTTGATAATAATTAAAACTTGATGATTTTTTTACTGCTAATACTCTTGTATTGAATTTTATAGGAGATTAGTATTATCTCTAAATTGGATTTTATTGTAGCCGTCGGTATTTTTATGTATGAACTTGCAGTAAAACCATTTTTTAATCTTTTACTTAAATTTTATCTTAAGATTTTTAGTTATTAATATAGATCATGTATATTTTACTTTCATATGTAGAGTAATAATTATATGCACTATTTGTTTCATTTTTTTATTATGAATCATTTTTAGAAGTTCAAGTTATTATAGGACTTCTCTCCATTATTAGAACTTATAGAAATAGGAAGATTCACTTTATTTTTTGTCGACAATTACTAATATAACACTAAGCTCAAAAGTAAACTTTAAAAAATAATAATTAAAATTATTACATAATTACATCTAATAATCACAGATTGCATTATTATAGTTATTTGTGAATGAAGTTTTCTATGCCGTTACTATTTAAATTATTCTTTTTATACATACATTTTAAGTAGTTGTATGCACATAAAAAGGAGTTTTTTATGTAATGTACGGTAACTACCAGCTTCCATCCACGTCTTAGATGTCTACATAGAGACTTGTCAATTTACTATAATTTGTTACAAAACATTTTCAATTCATTTTCAATTTCATTTGTTAAAGACGAATTAAAATAACGTTATTTTTTTATATGTATATATTCAGTGATAAATGTATGCTTTAATACATGTGCCACTAATAAGCAATGAATGGATGTCTACTTTTCTCTCTTTCTCAATCTCTCACTCTCTCTTTCTCAATCTCTCACTCTCTCTCTCTATCTATCTCTCTCTCTCTTTTATAATATTTACAACTTTGGCAAGGGATTAGTATCCCAGAAAAATTGCTTTTAGACAGGAAAGAACTGCCTGAGAGAATATATATGGCTTACCCAGGAATGGAGCTCGACACGGAGTTTACTGAGAGGTTGGATCTAGGAGTTGGCTGGCTCGGGAGATCCTCGCTATTCGGCTGTCCGCCCTGGAGTGGCCACCCCTCTCTCTCCCCACCCTGCATCGATCACGCCCGACTCGATCCCCCACTCACCCCCTCACCCACACAACCCACCACCGCCACTAAAAATAAAACCTGAATCGAATTGCGGCACTGCTTTAATTTATGCACCATCAGCATTTTATACTTTAGTTTACACAGGTCATCAATGCAATCAGTATTAAATTAAAGGGCCAATTGATGAAGTGAGAAGTCGCATAAAATGAGGGTTTCTTTGGTAATAAATTGTATACTAATGTGTGGATTAACAGAAGAATATCCAATATTTTTATTTGTATATCCACAAACATTTAATATTCTATTTTTGTTTAAAATAATTTATCTAAAATATTAGGGATAGATGAGAAACAAATAATTAAATTAGATGAATAATTCAAAATTATACCTTTTTAGTTAAAAAGGTTTTTAATGATTTTGAAAAAGTTCTACTCGCACCAAAATTGGTTGTTAATAAAAAAAATGTTGAAATTGTGAACAAGAAAACATGTATTAACTATAATTCCAAAATCAAGAATGATTATGTAATAAATAAAATAGTACTAAGTGGTTCCAAGAGTAGATCATTTTCAATTATTTAGTTATTAATAAAGTAGTAAATATATATTTTACAATAATAATAAATGTGAAAATTAAATCAACATCGAATTTTGTATAGCTTTGACTAATTCTTCCTAAGAAAAGACTTCGCAACAACTTTGATAGCTGATCAGTAACTTTCCTCTAATTCCATGTATTTGTAATCAGTGCATACATTGCAAATGTTCACCGAGAAAAGAGTTATTTATCTTTGCCTTCTCATCAGCTTAGATCTACTCAATATATTCTGTGCATGCAGAGTGAAATTTTATGCACTTGAGACAAAATGATTATCACGTGTGACTTATCGTAAAATATTATACAAAAGTGATTTTGTCACGTAAAACATGAAATTCATCCATTTTTATGTGCTAAAACAGGCATTGATATCAGATTCTGGAAAAAAACAAAAAAACAGTTCTGTTAAAAAAAGACCAATGTTAAAATGTTATAAAATATTAGGGAGAGTAAAAACTGAAATAAATAATCCAAAATGAGTACCCCAGGAATGGTCACTACAAACACAAGCACAGAAAGGAAAATTGGTGCTAGCTATAGGGTCAGGCTATTTAATGTTTTTTTTTTAATAGATTTTTTTTGTTTAAACTTTATTATTTTTTACTTTCTACATGTTTTGTATATAGTAATGTGCTGGTTAATAATCACAGTATAAATTCTCTAAAAGGTTATTTCTACCACCAATGAATATAGAACTCTCATACCTTCTATTCTCCGTCTTCATTGGTTTCTGCANTTTTTTTATGAAGTGTTGGCAATGAGAAGGTCGCGGGGCCATTTCTTATTCAGGCGACGTGGTAGATTTTAAGGATGGGTAATACTGGATAGAGTTTGGGCTAAAGGATTGGGATGGTTTTTTTTTTTTTTTTCATTTTATTTTTTTTTTTTATGAAGTGTTGGCAATGAGAAGGTCGCGGGGCCATTTCCTATTCAGGCGACGTGGTGGATTTTAAGGATGGGTAATACTGGATAGAGTTTGGGCTAAAGGATAAGGATACATAGAAAGATCAGAGTGGAATTTATTAAAACGGGTTGTAATTATGTCCTTAACTAAAGGGATTTTGAGGTCATTGTGGAGTAAGGAGTTTGCGACGTAATAGGGTGCATCAACTATGATTCTTAGAATTTTGGATTGAAAGGACTGTATTCTTTGGATGTTGGAGGGTTTAGCAGTTCCCTACAGTTCGACTCCATACGTCCAGATAGGTCTCAGTAACGTCTTATTAATGGTAAGTTTGTTGGTCACAGTTAAGGTTGACTTGCGGCTCAGTAGCTTGTAAAGTTGTCCAAGTCTCCTATTTAGTTCCTACTAATTACTTGGGGGTTTGCCAGGCTTTGGAAAGAGGATAACAGTAGATAATTTCCACAGGAGGGAAAAGTGTGTGGTTCGGAGAATGGTGTTGTAGAGGTAGGTGAGGAAAGTTACAGCCTTTTTGGGTAAGTGGTTTAGGATTTTGGCTGTAATAAGATCATGCCCGGGAGACTTGCACTTAGACAAGCGGGAGAGGATACATTTGACCTCAGAGGGGGTGACCGCTTTAGGAGGTGGAGACACATAGGAAGAGAGGAATGAAGGAATTCTTCTACCTCCGTGCTCTTAGAATGGTTTTCTGGGTCAGGGAGAGGAGTGAAGGTTTTCTTGAGGTGACGGCCAAAGACCTCAGCTATGTCTGCATCGGACGTTGCCCATATGCTATCATCCCGTTGCAGAGGAGAGGTGGGGGAGTGGTATTTGAGGATTTTTCTGGTGGCAGTCCAGAGGGATTTGTCTTCTGTTGTGAGTGAGGAGAGATAATTATTGAATTCTTTATTGTGCTCAGTCGACTGTTAAATAGCAGAGGTGAAGGATTGTACAGCAGCTTTTATAGTTAGCAGGGTGACTCTTGGAGCAGAGAGCACAGGTGGCTGGAGTGTCCCTGGTCTTCTGGCACTCTCGGCTCTCATGAGTTTCCCCGCATTTGACACAGCGAGGAAGGTGGTTACAGTTGCTCTTTGAGTGACCATATTGTTGGCATCTGTCGCATTAAATTATGTCACGGCGAGGGTGAGGCTTTTCTACCACTACTTTTGTATGGTATAGTTCTGTGAGTTCGTAAATGGAGTTAACATTTGTTGTTCTCTCCAGATCTACAAAAAATAGCGGGAGTGGAACTTTATAAATTCCCTAAGTTCCCCGCCGGGTGCCAAGGACATTCAGGACACTTTTCGGTTTAACCCGCGCTCTAAGAGTTCTTCTGTTCTTGTCTCAGTGGGAGTTGTGTGGTGAAGATATCGAATAACTACTCGAAGTACTCGATCTTCTTGGATTTTGTACGATTGGTACTCGGCTTTTGTGTCTTTTAGGTATTTTACTATAGCGCGGTAGCAGTCAGGAGTGTTAGGAATTATTTTAGTATCGGATTGTCTGCTAACGCATTTATAATTTTACCTGCCAACTATTCGGTCAAGCTGTGTGCACATCAGTTTAAAATTCTGAATGTTTTTGACAAAGATCGGTGGGGGCTTGGGAATTTTAGGGGCGGTCGTTGTTTCCATTCTGTTTTGCTCCGTGGGGAGTGCGCTAAATGGGTTAGGCGTGAAAAACGGCGATTCTGTGAAGGCCGGGGCATTATTGTTCGTTGTTTTGTCATTAAGGTCAGCGAGATTTGTCGCCGACATATTTGTGTTATCGCCTGTCGGGGATGACAGTGTGCTGGTGGACGAGCCCTCATGACTTTGGCTAGCAGCGGGTCGCTGACGTCTGGTTGGTGGAGAGCTCAGCGGTGATGGCTTCCCTCCAGCTTAGCGAGTCCTCTTGTTTCTGCCTTTATTTGATACCATAATTTGATGGTAGAAACTGCCGTGCATATGAATAAGTGAGAAAGAGAAAAAGAGAAGGGGAGAGAAGAAAAAAATTTTTTTTTTTGGAGGCGACTAGTATCGAACTCGTGCCCAAATGGATCGAGCCGGGGCTCCCAATCAGAACCAGCCACGGAGGCTGCCTGACGTCAGTACACTTCTCCCGTACTTATCTCTGTTGGGACAAGTAATAGGACGGATCGTGTCGTAAATCGTTTTTTCATTCTTGTAAAACAACACAGGCGATAATCAAAATACAATTATGTTACCGGTGAAACCTTTCTAGAAGAAAGCCTTAGCAATTATAACTTAATTATTTAAAATATTCATATATTTGTTTCTTCTTTTTATTATCGTCTATAATGAATGCTTACAATTATTTTGAACAACCATGAGGTAGCTTAAGGTATATTAATACGTATTTACTTTTAAATTTGTATTTATTTTTGTATTTATATATTTATTAGTCACTTAAATGAAATACGATCTTCTTCCTAAAACTTTACTTATAAATTATTATAATCATTCATGTATCTATTTATAATAAAATACGGTCTTTGATATATTAATAAAATCGATGTAATCTTTCCCCCAAATCCTCGATAATTCACTAATCCCTTGAGAAATAGCAGTTAAACTTGAGTTTGTTAGTTATAAATTTGTATGTCTGTTTTTTACAATACTTGACATTTCATAGTAGAATTTTCTAATTCGTTTCTTCTATTTCATAATTTTAACTGCATTCTGTTCTGGTTTAGTGTCTGTAATTGAATCTTTGTTTAGTACTTATTGCGAATTACGAAGAAACTTAACTATTTAGATAGTTTTCATTTTTGGTTTTTCGAACAATTTTTATTTTCTCCAATCTTACCAGCTAGATACCAAACGTTTTGCGACCGTACATGAGTGCGTGTAGTGAGAGAAACTGTATGTCTATAAGCTGTAGTTTAATAGTGCCTTAGCTATTTCTATTCTATGAATTTTTCTAATTTACATTCATGGACGTAACAAGAGACTTTGCTTTAAATTGGTAAGATTTTTAGTACATTTAGAGGAAGTATTGCAGCTGTTAAAATTAATCATTTTCTTTCACACTAGTTTTTCTAATTAATGTTATTTGTTACAGGAAGCCTATATTGATTATTTCGTGTTGATTAAGCTGTAGGTTTTCTATCAGCTGTAGATCTTCTATCGTTTATCATTATCCAGTCTTCTGTGATTACGAATAATACAAGATAGTCTTACATTGTGCACATACTGTCATTTTCATGAACATAGGTCAGTTTATAAATTTTTTTGTGTTATTTAATCCCACGTAAATTTTAACAATTTTTAGTGCAAGGGAACAGAACTCTCAACACTAGTGCGGGGAATTCAATAACTTATCAGACTTGTCCTGGTAGCATAATTGGATAGCAGGAGATCCAGGTTCGAGTCCTGGCTGGGACGGTTAGAGTTTTTATTCTGTTCCCTTGCACTAAAAGTTGTTAAAATTTACGTGGGAAAAAATACCACAAAAAAATAATATTTATAGAATTAAAATTTAAAAGTAAATAACGAAAGTCATTTAAACTGCTTAAAAATGTCAGCTCCTCCGAGCATAAGACGATATATTCGTCGGCCTCGGAGGTTAGACTCTCGACACTAGTACGGGGAATTTAATAACTTATCAGACTTGTCCTGGTAGCTTAATTGGTACATGCACCGGTCCGGATAGCAGGAGATCCAGGTTCGAGTCCTGGCTGGGACAGTAAAATTTTTTATTCTGTTCCCTTGCACTAAAAATTGTTAAAATAGGTCACTTTATATTGTTGATAGCTCGTAGAAAGCATTTAATGAGAGGGCCAGACCCGTACGGAAGGGACTTGAAACAAAGGGGTCTCTTAATCCTAAAGAGCATCAAGAAGAGCCTTGATCTATACAGTTATAAATCGGCTTTTCAGCATCCCTCGATTCGGTGTCAGATATTGTGTCAAATTTAAAAAGATTCTCTGATAAAAATCGACCAATGGTAAGCTGGTTCAGATCGATATTCAGTCCCAAGCAGGTATAGCTGTAGATATAGCTGTATTAGCTTTCATTTTCAATTTAGCCTTGAAGAAGGTATCACATGATGAGTAAAATGTGACTAATTTTTATAAAACAACTTCTCGATTTGAAGAAGTATTAATGAATATTTATGGAGACCGCAGAGGCATAAGTAAATATCATAATATAAAAATACGAAAAAAAAACCCGCAACTTATATTTAAAAGAAAGTCCAATATTTGACGCAACTTCTCTATCAAACGTTGGTCAAATAATAATTAGGTAAAGACCCTATGATGCAATAATATTTTTTTTAATACTAAAACCGCAATAATCTATTTGACGAAATTCACTACTTGATGCACAATCTGAGGCATGAAAGTGTAATAAACGAATGCTCATACAAGACTCTACAGTAAAAAAAGTGTTAACAATACTAATCATCAACACATATTTAGAAGAAATTCACTACTTGACGCACCCCTGCATTATATGTATAAAGAGCCTAAAAAACAATAATATTATCAAAATACTGAACCTGCGACACACATTTTGACGTATTTGCTCAATTACACACCATCAAATCAGAAACGTGTAATCTACAAATGTCTATAAAAGACTCTATAATGAGAAAGATGTAAAAAATACTAACACATGTGTAAAAGAAATTAGCTACTTGACGCACTCCTGCATGATACGTAGGTCAACTACAAAACTGCGTAATGACCACATTATATTAAATATTTTAAACGATAATTTCTACTTGATGCAACTCTTGCGATACAAAGGTGAAACCTTCAAAAGTACATATAAACACTATTATACAATGAAATATTCCAAAATACTAAACCCGCAACAGACATTTTCACATAATCGCTACCTGAAACTCTACAGGAATCATAAAGGCGGGATCTACAAAATTCCACAAGAGATCCTATAAGACCAAGAAAAATACAGAATATTCTAAACCCAAAACGCATATTTTAAAGAAATTCGCTCTTTGACGTAACCCCTACATCATCCATAGACCAATGGGAAAATTGCATAGAGACCATATAAGATGATAAAATTTTACAAAATACTAAACTCACATCACATATTTTCAAGAAATTCTATACTTGGCGCACACCTGAACCATGTAGGTATATCAACAGAATTCCACATTATACTCTATAAGACGAAGAAAAATACCAAAATTCTAAACCCGCAATCCATATTTCGAGAATTCTCTACTTTACCCATCACTGTATCAAACGTTGGTCACGTACATAAAGATCATACAACGCAATACAATTTTCCAAAATACTAAATCTACAACAAATATTTTGAAGAAATTCTCGACTTGACAATACTCCTTCATCAAACTTCGATTAAGTAAAAAATTACATGTAATATTTTTTTTAATTTAAATATATAATAATTTTAAATAAATATCCGCAATACACAATGAGACGAAATTTGTTACTTGGCGAACTTCTGCTTAACCTGACATTCGTTCTTAAGATAAACGAAATTTGCCCAATATTCTAAGGAACCAAGGTCAAAGGTTAAATTTAACCTTATAATAAAACTGTACTTATTCCGTAATTTTAGGAAATTCGCTCTTTATCCCATTTTTATGTCTAAAAAGGTATATAAGTGACTAAAATAAAATTAAAATAATGAACCCACGTGACACATTTGTGGTGTAACATTTGTGGTATTCGTTCGATGACGCACCTGTTGCGTCTTGAAAGATTTAGGTGATAATTTGCCCTCATATTATTTAATTTAAAAATTCGCCTCTTTCCTCATAAGCAGTCAACGATCAAAAGATAATCCTTAAACACATAATAGCAGGGGTGGGGGGGCATATTAGCCCCCTCTAGAAACCTCAATTCATGTTACATGTCCTGCCCATATTCTAGGGTCAAAGATCAATGGTTAATCGTCATAATATATATATTTTTAATAGTAAGATTAATATGGCTGAGGGTAAATATATTACATCCTAAGTTCAAAAGTTTATCATACTAAACACGTAACATATATTTCAAAGAAATTCGCTATGTATCCTCTGAGTCATACATTGGTCAAGTACAATATTACATAAAGACCTTATAATACAATATTATCCGATAACCCTGAATTAGAAATTTTGAATAAATTTGCTACATGGCGTACTACCAGTGTTACATGTTACAACCCAGTCATATACAAGGAGTCAAAGTGCAAAAGATAATATTTTTTACTCGACATTCCTTTTGAGTCCCATTAGTCTAGGGGTCAAAGGGCAAAGGATAATCCCTTTATTGATGAATTTTACTAATTTACATACCCTTCGAGTGCCAAAATTTTAAGGGTCAATGATCAAAATTTAATTGTTGGGTAATATTTCAATTACTAACAACACATATTAACTGAGATTTGGTGGGGAGAGGGGATTAGCTTCGTAAGAATTAAGATATTTAATTAATTTAATGTAAAAAATAATCGTGCCAATATTCTAGTAGTCAAAGATCAAAGATAATCGCATAAACAGTAAATACATTTAGAGAAGAGTGGAAGGTGATTAGCCCCCTTCACAGGTGTGCTTCTGTAGAGTAGATTACTAGCAACCAAATAAAATATTGATGTAGACACAGAGGTTTGGCGAAAAACCTTGAGCGCCGCTATCTCTAAAGAGGTGCACATAGGGGTGAGAATTTTTTGCGGGAATCATGAGCCAACATTTTCCTTATTTGTGTGAGCCAGAACCAACTGTTTTTTTTGTTTTGTTTTTTTTGGGGGTTTTTTTAGTGTCCACCATATCCTCCAATTTCGTGTGTTAGCACAGCCTTTTTTAGCCAACAAAGAAGTTTAAAAATCTGGGTACTTTAGTACTGCATCATTGTATATTTTAAATTAAACAGCAAGTTCTAAGTGAAACTTCTATAGAATCCTAGCAGTTTTATTTGGATTCTATTAACTTTAGTTTTATATAATCCTTAGTTCTGGGGATTTTGAAAATAAGTCATAAGTAATAAAGATGTATATTATGCTTTTAATGTTTTTGTCGTGGAATATATTGTCTAAGAGGTTAAGGGTTCTGGAGTTAAAATGGAGGAGACGTCCTGAGTATGTAGGCACTAAACCTACGCCGTAGGTACACTAAGTACCAGTCAGTAAGTATGGAGCCGTCTCGGATGCTGAAGTTTCTCTCAGACAATATATTCCACGACAAAAACATTAAACACATATCAGACATTCTTAACCATAATGGCTTTCCACGACACATAAACAGACTCATCAATAAATTTTATAATTCTCATTCCACTCCCCCCTCAACTCTAACTCCTCCCAGTGACACTCCAATATTCCGTTCCCTACCCTATATTCCCACTTTATCTGAAAATATCAATAAAGCTCTAATTAATGCCTTCCTCAAACTACGCATAGGCTTCTCCAACAACAACAAACTACTAAATTTATACACTAAACTGAAAGACCCCATCCCAGATACTGACAGATGTAACGTCATTTACAAAATCTCCTGCGCCACTCAAAACTGCACCACAGCATATATAGGACAGTCAAAGAACCCTATAAAAAGAAGAATCAGCAACCACCAACTTGACATTAAAATTTTAAAAACCACCACAGCCCTTTCAAAACACTACTAATGTCAAACACACTTTCGAATTTGATAAATTCACACTACTGGCGACTGAACCCAACCTTTTTGTTAGTTACCCTCTGATGTTATGATAATTATTATTATGTTAAATTATGTTATAATTTTTCTTCTCTATAATAAGTTCAGTATCCAGTTTTCATTCATATATTGTCGATTACACACAGTTTATCATTTATTTATTCATTTGTTAGATTAGACATTTAGACATATTGTATTGGATATGTGAGGGGCCGCTTTAACCGAGGGGATCTGTTTGTGTCTCAGAGTCTTGGCGCTGCGGGTTTGATTCTCGCTTTAGACCAGCTTTTATCGAGAAATAAAATCTTTCCCAGTGCCATAAGTGTTTATAATAGAAAGGCTACCTACAGAAAGACTCTCCCTCCATGACCTGAGTATAAGTATTTATATGTTTTTGGAAGACTGGTGCTAAAGACTATTAAGTCATCCGAATACATGAAGTGATCAATTTCCTTGCCGAGCGGTTTTTTTTTTCTATACAATTTTCTATCACTTCTCTTTGTAGTAATATTTGTATGGATTTATTAGGCTTACCCGCACTTAGTATGTCTTTAAAATTTGTATTTATAACGTGTATTCTATTGATTTAGTTTGTGATACTCTTTATTAGGCATTTTCATTGTCTCATGGATTCAAATTTTTGAAGATGACCAACCTAGGTGAGATCTCACGCGGAATGTCTCGTAAATAAACTAAGGGATTTTCTGGCCAAGGGGAAATTTTCTTCATAGATTTTTACTATTTCTGAGAGTGCTTATATTTCTTTGTACTTTATCTGGTGTTTCGGTACTTTATTTATATCGAATTAAAATTATTCATTTGGATGCTGAATTGCGATTAAATGTCTACATAAATAAGTTTATAAGTGACAGTTTATTTTGGTTTGTAAATTATGTTTTTATAGGACAAATGACATTTTAACTTTTATTATTATTCTTTAATTTTAAGTTACTTGAAAGTTTGTTGGGGTACTCTTTATACTGAATTTCTAATTTTAAATGTTTTTTCACAGTTTGAGGCAATTATCTAGATCAGTATTGTCTGTGTTTTTGAATTCCAATTGTATTTCAGTTTTAAAAGTAATTAGTATGTCAGTTCTCAGGTCTATTTTAAGGTTGAAAATTTGTATTGTGTCGAATTATTTATGACAAATTGGTCATGAAATTGTAATATGTGGAACCCTAATTCATGCTTTTTATTTAAGATAATTTTGGGTACGAGAGGACCACTAATTGATTTTCGGAGTGACTATGAGCTTTCCAACTTTGAAAACTTTTGTACTTATGTTTCTTTTTTAAATAATGACTTTAGTTGTGGTATTTAATCCCACGTTAAATTTTATACAAGAAATGCAAGGGAGATAAGAATCTTTACCGGGCGGGACTCGAACCCGGATTTCCTGCTTTCCGGGAAGTTATGTTGACCACTGAAAGACCACCACCTGGCTAATCTCTAAACCTTAGCTAAATAATCTCTCAAAGCAGGAGACCCGGGTTCGAGTCCCGGCTGAGGTAGTAAGATTTTTTTATTCTAACTCCCTTGCATTTCTTGTATAAAATTTTGTACTTATGGTATTTTAGAAGTAGGCACTAGCAATACATGGGTGTATGAAAGATTTGGTCCCAGTGCCTATGAGAATTTTTAAATTCATACAGACTAGAGTAATGGCAGGGAGCTGGGATAACCTGTAGTAAAATCCCATTAGGTTAAATCGAGACCTCCTAGGGCTTCTCCTAAAAAATTGTGTGTCATTTGGCTCACCATTCTTTTGTATGGGAAATGATACAGTACGACTGCATTAAGCTGGGAAGTTAGTGGTATTATGGTTCCGAGGTAGAATTATAATGTTTTGATTAGCAATTCTTTATTTTCAAGTATTTTATAAATCAAAGATTCCATTAGTATGGGATTTTTTTTTTCGATTAGAATGAATCAAGCTGTTATTTGTTCGTTGCCACTGCTAATATTGACACTTAAATAAAATTATGCACTTATTCCAAACAAACGGTTTTTTTTTTGGGGGGGGGGGGGGTTTCTTGTTTTTTTTTTATTTATTTATTATTACATTCAGTTAAATAAAAACATTTTGTAATTTTATTACAATGAAAAGTAAAAATTATATTCAATGACTATCACATGAGAAGAGAAGGTGACCATTGACACCACTCTCAAATGATTTACAGATTGAGTTCTTGCCTTTTAATTTTAGTATGCTCGCACCATGTAAGTCGTGAGTCAAGATGGAACCCAAAGTAACGAACGGAATTTGAATGTGGTAAAGAAATATTGTTAAATTTCACAATTTCAGGGAAGTCTGTTTTCCGCAGTTGGAAATTAACTTGAACGCATTTTGCTTCATTGATTTTTATTCCCCATTTACCACAACATTGTTTGATTTTTTCGAGGTGATCTAGTAGGTTTTTAGAAGCAGAGTACTGTCGTTCAGCTAATAAATATATTCGTTTTCAACTAGAGCTAAATGTCATGCATGAAGAACCCATCAAATAGGTTCATTAAATTTTTAGTTTAACCGACATTAGTAATTGTATCAATGATTTACTAGGCTCTCTTTGCTGCCGTTACCATTACTAACTAATGTTTCAAAACCCAGGGTATATAGTTAGCTTAGAAATCATCGCACTATATTCAAATCTGATAAGATCCTTATCGACCGTTTCCTTAAATTCTAAAACAAATTAGACATGGCTGATTAAATTCAGGTTTTTTATAAAAACAAAAATAAATAACGGTGCCCATGGATTCCCGCCACACCTCTATGCCTACTTCATCACTAGTAGTCATCATAAGAGCAGCAAAGGCGAATTTCGACCTACCACGAAAGTGGGAGTGTGGCGGGAGATTTTAAGGCGAATTAATTAGTAAACATAACAAAACTTACCCTTCAGAAAGTAAGATTAAAGCTCCCCTCCCCCCCAACTGCACCACAGCATATATAGGACAGTCAAAGAACCCTATAAAAAGAAGAATCAGCAACCACCAACTTGACATTAAAATTTTAAAAACCACCACAGCCCTTTCAAAACACTACTAATGTCAAACACACTTTCGAATTTGATAAATTCACACTACTGGCGACTGAACCCAACCTTTTTGTTAGTTACCCTCTGATGTTATGATAATTATTATTATGTTAAATTATGTTATAATTTTTCTTCTCTATAATAAGTTCAGTATCCAGTTTTCATTCATATATTGTCGATTACACACAGTNTATATATATAATATTATTGAGAGGATTAACTTTAACTGAAAAGTAACATGGAGGTAAATTACCATTTGAAATTCTCATGATACAAGGGGTGCGTCAATGACCATATTTCCTAAAATGAGGGTTAGTATTTTTATTTTAATTTAGACACTTATATATCCTTCAAGATGCAATAATGTTAAAAAGAGTGAATTTTATAGAATTTGGGATTTATTAACTTTTTATTTTAATTTTGTAGGTTACACATCTATTGACTCCAGGGACGAGTAAAGTAATGAAATTTGTGTATAAGGGCTATCTTTTAACCAACCTCTAAAATATTGGCTGGACATGTAACTCATTTGAGGATAATTTTATTGCATTAAAGGATATTTATGTAAATATATGCGTCCAAAATTTGATGAAGGGGATATGTCAAGTAGCAATTTTTTTCGAAATATGTGTATGTGTGAAACACTTCGCTACTTTACGTACCAGCTGAGTCATAATGGTGTGAAATTTACCCAAATAATACACAAATTTACCTGTCCTTTCCTCCAAAGGAATTACAAACTACCATTCAAGAAGATCTGAAGTTAATATGTTCTAAGGCTTGGACAAACAAGCTTTCTCTCAATATCAAAAAATCTCAGGCTAGTCCTTTGAATCTAGATCCAAGCTTACATCCTCTCTCCTATTCCTTCCCTCTCAATTAGTCAGCGCCCAATTCCCTTCCTCCATTCCTCAGTCAAAAACCTCGGCATTATCCTAAACCAAACCCTCATATTTCACAGATTTCGCTCGTTTCTCCACTCTCCAACAATTTCACCGCTCTAATCATCTCCTGCCTCGTAAAATTCACAGTCCCCTTGTGTCCTCACTCATATTGACTATGGTTGCACTGTTTATGGGGGGGGCCTCGCCAGAGAACTAGAGGATAGGCTTACGCTTCTGCTAAACTGTTTCATCAGGTTTGTCTTTGGTTCTTCTAGGAGCGCCCACGTTACAGAGCTGTACTCCGAGTCAGGCTGGTTATACCCATCTTTCCATAGGCAATATTTCCTTGGTTCTCTCCTCTATCAAGTCATATTTTCCCATTCTCCTCCCTACTTCTATGATCATTTAACTTTCAAATCTTCCATACTGTTCTCGACTTTCCGACTTTAATCCTCCTCCTTACAAATCCGCTGCATTTGGTCGCTCCTTCCTCATCAGAGCCCCCAATCTTTGGAACTCGATCCCTCTAAATATTCGTTCCTTCTCCTCGCTCGCATCCTTCAAATCCCAGCTATTTTAACATTTCCTCTCTGTACAATTGTATATCAGGAACTGTAAAACTGTATCTTGTTTATTTTTTTTTTTTTTTTTTTTTTTTTTTTTTTTTATCATGATTAATTGTCATTTTATTAGTTTTGATATTCATTGTTATTTCTTGTGTAGCACTAATTTTCGTTTTGTGCATCTATTATCTTACCCCATTTATTTCTTAGTTTTTTATTTTTATTACTTATTTCAGGAGTAGCGGAGTAGCCAGTGGTCAGTACACACCTGTATATAGCGCTCCGTCTTTCCAAAAATAATATACGAGTTGTAGGAAGAACTGAGATCTCAAACTCTACATACATTTTCAGTGAAGTGTCAGTAACATGTGAGTGCAATTTCAGCTCGTAGCGTCACGTGGATCCCCTCAAAACAGTGAGTAAATTGAATGCTTTTTGTAGCTGTTAAGGAGCACAGGGAACGACCTGTCCGGCCCCCACCTCGCCGCGCTTGGCTCTCATAGCCTCCCTTATCCACTCAGCCTGCTGGGTAGGAGGCTCCGTACAAGACTCAGCGATACAGGTTCGAGACTAGGCCACTCTACTTTTTCTTCTTTTTTTTTCCGTAATTAAATTAATGTATTATGGAAGGCAATCATTATCATCAGGTTATTGCTAGTGGAGGGCAAAAAAGGGAAGCGTCGTGGTGCACCCATGACCCCTCCTAAAGATAAGAGGCGGAATTCTGTCAGTAGCTCTCCCTTAGGAAGAGACCAATTACAACCACGACCCAGCACCTCTCAAGGAGTGACCAACACACCCCCGCCAACGAAGTGACAGATAGGAATGAAAACCTATCATCTTTCACAACCGTCAATTATTTTCAGCCTCTTCAAAACATTACTGGAGAGGAAATGGAAACCAACTCCCAACGTATACCCCGACCACCTCCTATTTTTGTCAGAAACGTACAAAATATTCGCCTAATTTGCATTCAACTCGAAGTGCGAGATACACTTGTGTCAACCGTCAGCATGATACTAAAATAATGCCAGATAGCCCAGACACCTACAGAGGTGTAGTGAGCTATCTAAAAGAGACAAATGCCCGGCATCACACTTACCAACTTAAGGAAGAGCGTGCAGTCAGTGTTGTCATTCGTAATCTTCACCACTCAAACTCTCCTGATTATATCAAAGAGGAGCTCACTGCACTTGGCTTCCAGGTCAGAAATGCCATTAACATCACAACGAGCAGGACTGGTAATGACGGTCATATAAAGACTCTGTTGCCTTTGTTCTTTGTGGATCTCGAGCCTACAAGCAATATAGACGAGAATTACAATATTACCTCACTTTGCCATTGCTGAATACGAGTGGAAAAGCCCCTCCCTCGAAGAGACATAGTTCAGTGCCACAAATGCCAGGAATACGGTCACGATAACAGATACTGTGAGTATGGTGCCGGATGTGTCAAATGTGGAGGGACACATCTCACAGGGGATTGTCAGAAGTCTCACAGTACACCTGCTGTCTGCGCCCTTTGCCAAAAAATTCATCCCGCCAATTATAAAGGCTATCAGGTCTACAAAGATTTGAAGCAGCGGATCCAGCCCACCAGACAGCAGGACAGCATCTGTAGCTCGTAGACCCCCACCACCCCCAACCAGAAAAGTAGACTCAGGTTATTCTTATGCAAAGGCGACCTACCAGCCTAGACAAGAAGAACCTCTACCTCAATGCCAGCCTCCCAGGGGAGAGCGGCCTGCCATCTCTCATGTTCCTCCACCATCAATATCTAATGATTCCTAATCCATGCGCCACTCTTTTTTCTCGGAATTTCGCGCCCTCATCAGACCTCTCCTAAACCTATTGCCGACGGTAGACTCTAATATGACTTCCTCGTCTGGCAGTAAATGAACTCCTCCTCTCCTAGATCCTTTTCTGTCCTCCTCTGGAATGCTAACGGCATTCAAACACATACAAACTAACTCAAACTAACACTAGAAGACAAATGTATATACGTACTCCTACTTACTGAAACACGACTAACAAAAAATAAAAAAACTCAACATACCAGGCTATACAACTTACCGAACTAATCACCCAGACGGACGAGCTCATGGTGGCGCTGCACTCCTCTTTCGCACTTCCCATACTCATCAGTTAATACCTTCCACTCCTACAGACTAGCTCCAATCCATTTCAGTGTCCATCAATACTTCCACTTCCCTAATTACCATTTCTGCAGTATATTGCCCTCCTAACAAATCTATCACCTCAGGCCAATTCCAAGAGTATTTTAAATCCTTATATTCCCGTTTCCTCTCTAGCGGAGTTATAATGCGAAATATCTGCAGTGGAGCACGAGAACGACCAACTCCCGTGGCCGTGCTCTGTATAATGCTATCTCCTCTCCACTCTAAGTCCATCCTCTCCCACCTATTGGCCCACCGATCTTCCTGATTTCCTAGACTTTTTCATGTGCAAAAATCTTATTACCTACCACACTCTGTAAAAACATTAAATTAACTTTCCTCTGACTACAACCCTGCCCTCCTTACACTGTCTCTCACACCTATCCCTAGACACCAACTTTCCTATAAGTGTCACTTGACCTCGGAATCTCCTTAAAAACCTCTGAAGAGCTGGATGATGGTGTCCAGTTCTTTACTATAAAGATTCAGCAATGTCTTTGGAAGGCTAACTTAAAACCCACTAGCACCCGCTACACTGTAAATTCAGCTGAACCCTTCCCTGATTACATTTAAAACCTCATACAAGCTAAGCGTCAAGCTCGAGCCCTGTTCCAGAGGTACCGACATCCCTCAGATGGTAGGGAGTTCAACCAGCTATGTTTTTTCGTAAAGCAAAAACTAGGTGCTTTACAAAATAAGGCATTTAATGCCTAACTGTCTAGCCTCTCAAAAGGAGACAAATCCTTCTGGACTGCTACTCGCAGGATTCTGAAGTCTCTTGAACATTCTGCCCCTATACGTCGAGAAGATGGTTCCTGGGCTTCTTCCGACAAAGACAAGGCCCATTTTTTTTCCCCAGCATCTATGCCGGGCCATGACCTTATCACCGGACTAATACTTCGAAATCTACCCCAAAAAGCAATTGTTTTCCTGAATTATCACTATAATTGTGTCCTTCGAACCACCCATTTTCCACTTCTCTGGAAATTTTCTGAAATAATCCTATTTCCCAAACACATTATCCTATCGATTAATTAGCCTTCTTCCTTCACTTTCCAAGGTATTTGAGAAAGTTCTTTTAAAACAAATAATACCTATAATAACTTCCTTAAATAATAATCAGTTTGGCTTCCGATCCCTTCATTCTACTGTCCAGCAGGTGTTATCTATAGGTGTAAACCACCTAGGTTCTATTCAGGAGTGGTGTAGCAAATGGAGAATTAAAACAATTGAGTCCAATTTTCAGCTGAGAAAAGATTCTCCTGATAATGTTACATTCAATAACATCCTTAAACCTCTCTCCGATTCGGTCCGTTACCTTGGGTTCCACCTTGACTCACGACTAAACTGGAGTGAACATAAAAAAACAAGCGACAAAAACTCAACAGGCGCCACGGACTCTCATAGTCTTAAAAATAGTAGTTCAAAATTGAAAACAAACTGACCATCTACAAGACCAATCTAGACCTACGGTGCAGAACTGTGGTGTGCCGCTAAGCCTTTCAACATTCAACGAATACAATCCTTTTTGTCCAAAATGCTCAGAATAAATGCCAATATTTAATATTCGGAATACGAAATATTTAATATTGAACGCATAATATGTAATATTTAATATTTCGAATTTAATATTTCTTTTGTCCAAGATCTTATCTCCAGCCGCTTCAAGCTCTTCCATAGTTAACTCCAAATTTCATTCTAATCCACATGCTCAATCCTTATTGTCAGACTCCTATCCTTACAATTCTCCCCGGGGACTGAAACGGAGATGGCCTCAAAACCTTCTGGGCCTTAATGCCTAAACCTATTAAGTGTGGGGTCGATGGGCCTCTTCTCCCTGCACCGTGATGTTAACTTATTTATTTTATTGTTATTTTTAATTTTTTTATTTTTGTATTGTATATTTCTCTATCTCATCCATTTCATTACCGAGGCTCCGAGCCTTGGTGGTGCAATGGTTAGCATAACTGCCCAGAAGCAGGAGAACCGGTTTGAGTCCCGGCTTTGGTAGTAAGATTTTTTTAAATTCTATTCCCTTACATTTCTTGTATAAAATGAACTCATCTTTCTAAACAGTAAAGCCCAGAAGAAGAATTTATGAATATTTCTGGAGACGGTGGAAGCCTACATGAACAAAGTAAGTTTCCTCTATTTTAATAAACTGAGGTGAAGCTATACAATTATAAGGGATAAAAAACTGTTAAACTTCGCTCAGTGATCACTGAGCAAAGGTTAACAGTTTTTTTATCCCTTATAAGTTTCCTCTACTTTTTATTAAATTACACTATAAGAAAATATCTTAACTGTAAAGTTATTCATTTTTTTTATTAACAAATTTAAAATATTATATATATTTTCTTTTACCAAATTAATTTAGTATAAGTAGCACCTATTCTTTCAAATTATAAAGCAGGATAAAATAAATGAGAATAAAGCATTAATTCTCCATCATAACATGTTGTAATCAGGTAATAACTTAGTATTATTATAATAGTATTTATAATGGTATAAAGTAATAATAATTTTTCAGGGGATTTAATTTTTTATAAAAATAGTTTTATTGCTAAAATTATTATTACTTTTCTACAAATCTCAACAGTCCAAAAGAGGAAAAGTAATGGAGGATGGTGAGTAGATTTACAACTTTTTCCTCTGACATTATAATATTTCATCATCCATTTCCCCCATAAATCCTATAGTTATGCTTATGTTGCATTCACACACATTTCCACATGTTAAAGAGAAAACATAGATTTAAGTGTGTTTCATATGTCTATAGTTTATAAATGATACGGAATTTATGTTATCCAACACTAGGTAGGACGGATCAAATGAACAAAGTGTGTTCAGTCATACCTTTTGTAATCCGTCATCATTGGTTTCTGCAAACCATCTTCTGTTGGCTAGCACTTTCGGACATTATCCATCCTCGTGGCCGAATACATGTGTTCACTGTCACTGTCTGTATTTAACTGCCTTGGGCAGTTGTTCTAAAGAAGTGGAATGCATTATAATGAGACAACATAAGTTTATGGTATATGTGTTCATTGCAATTTTACAGTGAAGAAGAAAAAAAAAATACAATTTTTCTAGGTTTGTGTGTATATATATATATATATATATGTTCTACAGAATACTGTTCTTATAAAAATACTATTATTTATATATTAAAATACGTGATTAATTTCTGGTAAGAGAAAATTCCTGTTAAATTTCTATAGGAGATATGAATTTCTTTTCATAGAATAAAATGTGATAATAGCAGAATACTTTTTTTTTTTTTTTTTTTTTTNAAAATTTTTAAAATCTAAAATTAAACAACGTAAATAAAATAGCTATCCCCTTGAAGCACCTTAAATACAATTAATTCATGTATAAAAATACTTTGGTAGAAATTAAATCTAAATTTATCTGTTTGATAATGATCTCCTTTAAAACAATATTGATTATGAAATAAACTAAGGGATAATTAATAATGAAATTAAAAATATTTGCTACTATTACAAGACCAGGAATTCATAACTGTTTTTTAGCTATTAACAATAAATTATTAAAGTTAGAATCATTAATTACTTGTCTTTCAAAAATAACTGTCAAATGCCTATAGAAATAAGTAATTATTTTTAATCACTTGTGGCATTCCTTTCATATCAGTCTTAAATTTCACATAATGCAAGGGCATTAACATTAAAAGGTAATTAAAATGAAATAAATCAATGTTTTTTTTATTTTATATCTTATAAAAGATAGACATTAGAACACAACCATAATTGTAGATCTAATTGTCCAAATAAGAACTTAAACTCGTAATTGGTTTTCAATATAAGATTATTTTGAAAAGACAATTGTTAGTCAAGTTGTTCTTTTCTATTTTTCAAATTCATTAGTTAACAACATTAAAAACTTAATAATAAGAAATTAATGTTCTATAGGACATTTCTTTTGTATGTGTGTCTTGCATTAATTTGGATCCATATCTACAAATTTTGTATTATTTTGTTATTCTTATAATAGCCCCAAATTTAATTATTTTTCATTTATTAGAAAGTTGTCCTCATTAAGCATATAAGGATAAATATAATAAAAATAATTCTGTGATTTTAGTGAATAATTAAAGGATGGAAAACACATTATGAAGAGAAATAGTGTAAATTATAATTGGCATTCAGACTCTTTTCTATCCCTATGACATTTACAAATTTGCAGGATGTTCTGCTAGAACTCAATTGGCAATTTATTACATGTTCCTTCTATTAATTTGTCTAATTTTCATATAGATAAAAATAAAATGGCATTTTATTTTATTTTATACACACACACGCATATATTTAAAAATCTTTTAATTGTTAAGCAACCAATTATTTTTTGTATTAAAAGAAAAACACTCTATTCATTAAAACAAACCCATTTTTAATGTTTTTTTTTATTTTGTTTTTTTTATGGTGATACTCAAAATTAAAATTAAAATATCTAGATCCAAAAAAATGTCAGTTTCTGGTAATTTCATAAGTCATTTAAAAACACAACAAAGTTGTTTACAGCTTAATTACAGGCTCATTTGATCTCCCTAAGACTATGGTGGCCTTGGCACTTCTTCCCATTTACTGATGATTATAGACATTTTTTGGTTAATTGTTTATAAGTATTTCATTTCTCTTGCATAAAAAATAACTCAAAATAAGGTAACATTTATATATATATATACAGAAAACTTAAAACTCATGGCTGTGATATGTATAATAAATAAGAACAGGAAGAAGAAAGAGTGCAGTGAACACACAAGAAGAGAAATTTACAATGAGTAAAATTATCGGGGAGATTTCTCGCCCTCATTCAGTGAAGAGAGTCTCAATATATATAGGGAGGGAGAGAGAGAGTTACTACCTTCTCTGACCTAAAAGGGATCACAAGATCTTTAGTAGATGTAAAGCGGAGATAGGGACATAAAAATAAATTTCATGGTGAGAGTGATGTGAGTCTGTATCAAGAATAGTGACTGAGGTAGGGCAGGGCCTGAGACTAAGTAAAAACTGATTTAATTCTATCCTAGAACTCCAACTGCTCTTAGCCCTTTAAATGGCAGTGAAAGAATCCTCAGGCCAGAATATTTATATGAAAAAGTTTTGAATACACATTCAAAATGTCCACTTAACATTTTTGTGTAACCAAATGGTAACCATTTCATCATTCAAATAAATATAACTTAACTTCCTTGGCGCTAGAACTCGTGGTAAGTCCGTGTCTCCTCAATGAGTTTTTGCTATAATGCTCTATCTTGTGCAGCAACTTTCCCATTTTTGGCCCTAAAAGGGCCTTGCATTCGTTGCCACTCCATCAAACCACCGCAGTTTGGGCTTGACTCTTGAGATGCAGCTCCTAATTCATGATTTTATGGGGAATATCTGTATCATCCATCCTTGCCAAATGGCCTGCCTCTCAAGCATAATAACCCAGAAAATTTCATCATCTGCAAATAAAAAGTAAAGCTCATTTTTTCTGCTCTTTCACAAGGATCTTCCTTTCAAATATTTGGAGATCTTATCATCGCTCATGGGCAGAGTTAAAGTTTGCGATGCTTAAGTGAGCTCTGGCATTATAAGTGTTTAATACAGTCTGCACTTTGCCTTGTGAGGAGCTTGTTTCACATATGCTTTAGTAACATCTGTCGACCACTGCAACTCTTCCCTTCACTTCCACGAAAGAGCCATTAAAAGGGTTTGTTTACCTGTACTCCGACATTTATATTCTTAGCAGAATGAGATCACGGATAGAGTAATGGTTACTCAAGTATTAAGAGGATTTCAAACTAGAAGAGCAGTCTAGTTTTTCTTTCTTTCTGTACTTCTAAATAATTAATCATTAATGGGTAATCACCCAGAGGATTTCTGGTATGCTTTTGGGAAACCTAATTGAGTATCACACTGCATTGAGTAGAAAAAAATCAGCTAGCTCAAAATTCCTGACCACAAACTGAAAAAAGAATTCATCAGAGTTCCATGGGCCAGAATAAACACATCCAATTTTCCTTGTGCCTGCAACGAGACTTTCTAATAGAAGGGGGATCTGATTAACAAAATATAAAAACAATAATGAAAAAATTTTTATTTGTCACTATAAAAATGAGACTTTTATAAATAATGTTTTACACTTGTTTATACCTACTAATAACAAGGAACTATTAAATAAATGTTTTCTCATCACTCATATAGCATATTTCAAATGTAGATTACAATTTATTTAATAGTGTATCACAAGATCATGAGCCTTCTTCTGGCATTTAAATAATAAATGAAAATATTAGAAACACATACACACTATTGTAAAAAAAATTCTGATATATTTTTTTGTGTGTTTAAGGAATAAATATTTAAATTAATTTATAATAATAAAATTTTTAAAATCTAAAATTAAACAACGTAAATAAAATAGCTATCCCCTTGAAGCACCTTAAATACAATTAATTCATGTATAAAAATACTTTGGTAGAAATTAAATCTAAATTTATCTGTTTGATAATGATCTCCTTTAAAACAATATTGATTATGAAATAAACTAAGGGATAATTAATAATGAAATTAAAAATATTTGCTACTATTACAAGACCAGGAATTCATAACTGTTTTTTAGCTATTAACAATAAATTATTAAAGTTAGAATCATTAATTACTTGTCTTTCAAAAATAACTGTCAAATGCCTATAGAAATAAGTAATTATTTTTAATCACTTGTGGCATTCCTTTCATATCAGTCTTAAATTTCACATAATGCAAGGGCATTAACATTAAAAGGTAATTAAAATGAAATAAATCAATGTTTTTTTTATTTTATATCTTATAAAAGATAGACATTAGAACACAACCATAATTGTAGATCTAATTGTCCAAATAAGAACTTAAACTCGTAATTGGTTTTCAATATAAGATTATTTTGAAAAGACAATTGTTAGTCAAGTTGTTCTTTTCTATTTTTCAAATTCATTAGTTAACAACATTAAAAACTTAATAATAAGAAATTAATGTTCTATAGGACATTTCTTTTGTATGTGTGTCTTGCATTAATTTGGATCCATATCTACAAATTTTGTATTATTTTGTTATTCTTATAATAGCCCCAAATTTAATTATTTTTCATTTATTAGAAAGTTGTCCTCATTAAGCATATAAGGATAAATATAATAAAAATAATTCTGTGATTTTAGTGAATAATTAAAGGATGGAAAACACATTATGAAGAGAAATAGTGTAAATTATAATTGGCATTCAGACTCTTTTCTATCCCTATGACATTTACAAATTTGCAGGATGTTCTGCTAGAACTCAATTGGCAATTTATTACATGTTCCTTCTATTAATTTGTCTAATTTTCATATAGATAAAAATAAAATGGCATTTTATTTTATTTTATACACACACACGCATATATTTAAAAATCTTTTAATTGTTAAGCAACCAATTATTTTTTGTATTAAAAGAAAAACACTCTATTCATTAAAACAAACCCATTTTTAATGTTTTTTTTTATTTTGTTTTTTTTATGGTGATACTCAAAATTAAAATTAAAATATCTAGATCCAAAAAAATGTCAGTTTCTGGTAATTTCATAAGTCATTTAAAAACACAACAAAGTTGTTTACAGCTTAATTACAGGCTCATTTGATCTCCCTAAGACTATGGTGGCCTTGGCACTTCTTCCCATTTACTGATGATTATAGACATTTTTTGGTTAATTGTTTATAAGTATTTCATTTCTCTTGCATAAAAAATAACTCAAAATAAGGTAACATTAGAAATAAAGGGTATTTTCTTAGTGTTAACAGATATTTTTTAAGAATTAATTGAAAGTTGAAAAGAGTAATATCCATGAAATATCCCAACAAATATGGACTCTCAGAAAATAAAAAAAATTTAATTTAAAAGTTTATAGCTTAGATTTGACCTGAGAGCTTTAAAGTTGATGGTAGATGGTCAGCTCTGTTTAATTCTGACTTGACATCCTTTCCTATAGACTTGCAAATTAGTAGTTGCCACTTAGCCTCTCAACACTAATGATTGACTGCATATGGTATCAGAAAGAACTTAAGAGGTTCATAGAACTTTACTGAAGTAAGAGACATTGCGGACACTCAGGACCTAAAGGGCTGGCTTTGATCTTGGATCCCTCATCAATAATTAATATAAATTCAAATAAAACACCCAGGGCTAAGATATCCTGAAATGTTAATTTAAAAAGAGAGGGAAGGAGTGGCAAACTAGTTCAAATAGAACACTATGCCAATGGAATCTATTGTTCTCCTAATAATAAAAAGTATAAAATCATTTGCCGAAGTGACGAATTGCAAAAAATTCATTACAATTTGAAACTTTAAAAGCTCATTTCACAGGAACTGCATTAATTGAGTATATGAATGTCATCCAATCCCAACTTTTTTTTTGTTTTGTTTTTATATGAATAATTCTGTACTCCATAATAATATTTACATTAGTACTAAATTCAAGATTCATGCTAAACTGTTTTAAAAAAAATTTTTTTAAGTACACATTCACACATATTCATCCAATTTTGTCTATAAAAAAGAAATACATTTGACTAATTATTAAATTAAAATACTGACCTCTAGGGCATATTATAATTTTTGTCTAGTCAGTTTAAGGATTAACTTATACTAATAATGGTGCAATTTTTCTGATTAAAAGAAAATATTTTTGAACAATTATTTTAACCCTTTAAGATATGTTCAACATAAATATAAATTAAGTCTGAAAAGTGTTACATTAAATTTTGGTTTTCAGATAATCTCCCTTTCCTAATCTATTTTACTGGTTTATAAGCCATGTTGTTTTTTTTTTTTTTTTTTTTTTTGTTTTTTTATATAATCATTGTTATGAGACATATTGAATTAAGAATTCTCTTTTCAGCCCTGAAGAAGCCATCACATGATGTGCGAAAGCTCGGCAAATAACAACAATTTGACTCGGTCCAACCCGGAAGATGAAATGGTAAATACATCTGACGACCGACGAAGCCTACGTGAACAAAAAGTTAGTATTTCAACTTAAAATCTAAGGTAATGCCCCATTTCACTTAATCATATTTAAGCCATTATTGATTTTATTTTTGTATTTAAGTCAATTTTGGTGGCAAAAAATATAAAATTATGGCATCTTGAGTAGTAATAGTTAAATTTAGCTGTTTAACTCAAAATATTTATAAAAATATATGAATACATTTATGCTTGATTAAAAAAATGTTTTATATCATGAAATAAAAGTACAGTTTTCATGGCCTTGATCTGAATATATGTCCACTACATCAAAAAACGACTTTCAAACATGCTTGACACTGCAGATAATCACCTACTCTAATTAGTTTGATTTTGTTTAAAAGAAAAAAGAATGTATAGTAAGTTTAAACACTTAAAAAAACTTAAAACTTTAACCCATTGTGTTTACAGACACAGACATACATTTTTGGAGACCATCTTTTTAGTGTCAAGTATGTAGGATCAGAAAAAATGTTTGAGCTTGAGAACAAGCTGAATTAAATCTCTGGAATTTTCTAAATAAATTAAGATTGAATAATGAAAACAAGCATTATTTTTTCACAGTGTTTTCTCTGTCTCTGTCGGGATGGGGCCTGTGTCGAACAAGTTTAAACTTAAACTTTATTGTATTCATAAAATATGGAAGGCGCTGATAACCTCAGCAGTTGGGCGCCGTAAATCCCAAATAAACAAACACAGTGTTTTCTCATAGATTAAGCTTCTTCTTAATTTATTTTTACAATGCCTATAGTTATACTGTGAATTAATAAATTAAGCCTTAGAAGTTTAATGCTAATTAAAATTTAATGTAAATGAACTTATTATTCTTGCTCTGAAAACTGAATTAAGTATTGGAAGGCCACAAATAGATCAATTATCTATAATTAGATGCCTCCCTACTTTATCTCAAACCATGTTATTTCAAAACAATGATTATTAATTTCATTTAGGCACATTTGTAATTGTGGGCCGAGGGGAGAGAGAAAATTTGAAAAAAGAAAGAGTGAAAAAGCATTTTTGCCTATACTTTTCTGAAATTCACTGAACACGGATATGAAACTTCTATAGTATAATTCACAAACAAATTAACTATCATAAACAGACAGTTATTGCAGTAATAACAAACTGTTGAAAATTAGGGTATTTTTCAGTTGATAAAAGAGAAAGAAGAATCTAATAGCTGTAATAATAACCTGCCATAGTGTGAGGTGTCAGACATTTAACTTTTCAATCTATAAAATCACCTTTTGCTATTCTCTAAGTCTAAAAAATTGCCCCCCCCCCCACCATAAATACGGTTTTTAAAAATATTTAGAACTCAACTGAAAATAAAAAAGGGGGGAAGACCCATAATAGATTTTGTTTATTAACACTTAAACAAATATTGAAAAAATTCTGACATCCTAAATTAGTATATGTGCATATACCCATGCATTAACTAATTTTTTAAGACATGTTAATGAATATGAAAATGGCAATTCACAAAACACTAAACATTATAAATAACTATACAAATTACTTATAAACCATTACAATTATAGATATAATTCACTAAAGCTATTTCAGATCTAGTATAATAGAAGTATAAAATAATACAGTAAATAATATTCAATAAACCAGAACAATAATAGTATACAAAGATATTTTCACAAATGAATTAGTAACAAGGCCTAAGCTACCATCACAGATAATACAAGTCCAGAAACCTAATACTCATAATCGAAGAATAAGCAACTAACCTACTTTTTGGTAGGCCTAAGTCACATCAGCCTAAATATTCAGAACTTCATGCGAGGAGTTATAATATAAAATATGTACAATATTAATTGTTATACAAAATGTACACATGAGAATATTAGTTATTTTATAACCAAATAACAAAATGAGTAAGAAAGAACAGGCAGAAATAAAATAGATTTTGATATGATACAGAACAAGAAAACTCTTAGGAACAATAAATATTTTGTTGATTCGTAATAATTATCTATTTAATTATTCACCAATGATAATTGGTTACTACCAGTCTATACAATAATACTCACCAACTCTTATCAGATGTATATCCTTTGAAACATACATTTTGTCATTACATTAATTTCTTCTTTCTTTCATATCTTAACTAATTTTTCTAATATTGCATTAATAAAATGACAATTAAAATTTATACTGCCAGCTACACCAGTTTTTCTTTTTTGGCTGATTATTTTACCAATATTGTTTAGTACTAAACAGCCGATTGAATCTAAACATTACCTATACAAATACAAACACACACATACATACAATATATATATATA
>KZ808342.1:174132-186615 GCA_000696205.2 Oncopeltus fasciatus
AAAAAAATAAATAATAATAAAATATTCTTTGATTATTTAGAAATAAATAAAAAATATGTTGGAAATGACTTCTCTTGTCAAAATTTCAATTCAATATAAGAGTAGGTCTTCTCAGTAGAACTGGGCAGTAATATTACCTACCTCATATAGTCCTTATATAAGTGTAGGAGGGTCAAATTCCGTTAAATTAAAAATTCATCACCAGTACACTAATTGAAGATAAATTATTAAATTTTGGAAAGCTATCCATATGCTCCAGATGGCAATGAGCGAAGAAATATTATATAGGTAAGAAAATCAAGTCCAATAAAATGTATCATTTGTCCCTTAAACATACATACAGAAGAAGAAATAGGACACTCAATTCAACAGTTCTTTTATATTTCAACATTTGTTTGTTGTTATTTTTTTAAAGTCTTGGAATAACTTTGGAATTATAGTTATATAAAGAGTAGAGTTAAATATAAAATATAATATAATAACAACTTATAAAGATGTTAAAAATTTTTATCAATAGATGAAACAATTTAACTTAAAATTATTAAATACATAGATGCTTTTGTAGACAAGAGATTTCAAGAGAACATTTGATGGAACATACAATGCAGGGCTTTTAATTATATTTTAAGACATATTCAAATAATATTTTAATTTTTTTCCGTAATTCGCAATCATAATTTTTAATAAGTATAATTTACTAGAGTAGTTGTTTTAGTTTTGTTTTTTTAAATTTTATTTAAAACAATTATCTAATTGAAATACTATCTGTTTTACTGTAATTCTTTGAAGGGTCATTTTTAAAGTTTATTTTATTAATTCCTCACATTATGAACCTAAATTACTTAGTGTAAACTAATTTATTAGGGCACAATCATAGTCCAATAGATCTGTATGGGACTTACATGCTAATTGGGTTTAGAGTAGTTTTCAACAGACCTTTGTTAATGAAAAAAAAACCTATCCAGTTCCATAGTGGTTTAGAATATATTTTTATCTATAAAGTGTCCCCCTCCCACAACCCCTATTGATGCAAAAAAAGGTAAAGAATAAAAAATAAAATGAATTACGCTTGGAAATATTTTTCTTTGTTCAGATCAGAACTCCATTCCCATAAATTAGTTATTTGATATCCAATCAGCAGAAAGTAGGTAGATAACCTTAAAGTTTCAACTAATCTTTCACTTGATTTAACTTTGAATAGAACAAACAATTCATATAGCGAGTATGTCAAAGATCACCAATCCATAAAGAATGAAATATTAATAGTCACAGATCATATGTCCATAAAAAAAATAACTATCAATATTCCTACATTAATACTGTATCCCATTGCAGTTTTCAGATCATTTTTAGTAGTTTAATTAATCCAGTTCAAAATTACATTATTCCCAATCTTCACTTATCATTATCAACCAAACTAAAACTATAATAAAAATGTCAAGTTCATTATGGAATCACTAATAAACATTGACCTTTATTTAAATGCAATAAATAAATCATACGGAGAAGAGTTAAACTTTTCATAATGGATTACAAAGAATAATCAAATAGAATAGAAGTAATGTTTTTCTTCTTATCTATTTATTACAAGTTACTTTATCAACCAAATTATTGTCTACTGTTTTCAGTAAACCATAAACCATTTTAAAATATTCTTACACAAAAATAAGGGTTCAGCATTATACTGTTACAAAACATTTTGATGAATGCTTTTTACAAATTATTGAGTAAGCCTATACTTAACACCTCACAAAGAATCTTTTCATACTAATGTAAAGTAGTTTTAACAGTTACAAAAACCTATCACATTAAAAAAATAAAGTAAGGTCAGAAATACTATTCTATACTGTTACAATAATTGTAACTGTTACTATGGAATGTTTTATTGTTCATATATACAAAATATTTTACAAAAATAAATAAAGATATTTAATATCATTAACGAGATTTTTTCTTTCATCTATTCAAGAGTGGACCAGCCTGCAAACCTACACACATTACTACTACTTTTCATCTATTTATTTTCAATGATTGCATTAAATTTTCTTGGTAATTACTTATTAAAAATTTCCATACACTCAGTCATTTACATTTTGAACGCCCATCAAGTAATTTTTTCCAAAGGTCAAACTGTTCATGAAATTTAACCATATGAATACTAATACTTTTTTTAATATTACAAATATTAAAAGGTATTCTTTTATTAATAAACTCATTAATATGCATCCTTTTGATATTTAATGATTGAGCAACAATGCCAGTCATAAAGACATCTTCCAATTTGAGATAAGTTGTTTTCAATGAATTTTTATAAAGCCCTCGAATAACATCACCGGTTAGTAAGTAGGCAGGACCTGTTGTAAAATCAGGAAACACAGGCTGAGAAAATTGTTTCACTGAAACATAATACTTTGATCTCTTATTTCTTATAGGTTTCCATTTTCTTGCGAGACGCCCAAATACAGTTTTTTCCGATTTCCAGTGCTTTTCAATAAAACTTAATAATTTAGAAAAATTAATAAACATGTCGTCGTCAGTTTTAAGGACAAACGGTGTGGCTGAACAATAGTTATCAATCCATTCCATAAATGAAATTGTTTTTAAAGTAAGATTATCATATGAATCTATAAAGTTTCCTCGAATAATATCACCATATATATTTGATTCTTCAGTTGTAATGGAATTCAAGGTTGATTCCTTAGAAGTCCCAACAATGAATGCTAAAGCTACATCTTGTCGAAGTGCATAATGACCCCAAGTTTGACGAATAGCTAAACGAGCATCTTTGTGGCTTGGGGCCGACATGATACCTACCAGAACCTTCAAATTTTTTCCTAGTTCTCGACATAAGTCAGGATTAGGAATGTCATAACCTGATTCATAAATTGCTTCAGTTGTTATGCCTTGAACAGTTTTATCTAGAGTATGATTATCTTCACTTTTTGTTTTATTGACTAAAATATCATGAGATAGAGCTGTTGTCACAAGTGAAGGAGCAAGGTGTGCCAATTTTTTGCTGCCAGAAATCTCGGAAGTCACATTTGAGACATTCCCTGAAAAAAAGAAAACCTAACTGATAAAACAAATCAAAAAAATAATTCCATATTCTTATATAAAATATTAAATAGTTATATATGGAATGAAATGTTGACCGTCGAGTCTATGAAGAGAGAATTGTCAGGAATTCGATCATGGTAGTTGAACAATTAAAAACTAATTTTTAACCAAAATAGTTTTCATTTTAGCCAACATTTTGGCCTGAATTTCAGGCCTTCATCAGGGCTGAATATGAAAGAGAAACATACAAAATAATATAAAAACATATCTATAAATGATAATCAAACAAAGAAAAATGAATGCAAATGTAAAACTGTGTGTACTCGATTATATAAAATGGATACTGAGCATATTGGAAATACAAAATTATTAATAAAATTCATAAGTGTACAAACCAAGTAGGGTGGTGGGAGAGAGAGAGACTCCTGCTTAACTGAGTCTACATCGTGACTGATCTGTTTAAAAAAGTTTTATTAGACCATTGTGAAAAGAAACGGGAAACGGACATAGAAGTGGGGAATGGATGAGACAGTTTAAATGGTTTAAGGTTCAGGACATATCCCCATAGGAAAGTGGGAGGGAAAAAAGCTATGGGGTGATCTTATTATGATTTTTGTTTTAAGATGTGAAAAATATTACTTTATGTAGAAGAAATATAGTCTTTGTCTGTTTTGTCATAAATGGGGTTATGTTCTAAATGTATGTCAATAGACTCATCAAAAGTCGTTTCTCAAGGTTTGGTTCAGTCGCAAGAAGTGTGAATTTATCAAAGTCAAAAGTGTTTTTGACAGTAGTAGTAGTTTGAAAGGGCTGTGGTGGTTTTGTTCTTTTTAATGTCATGTTGATGATTACTGATTCGTCGTTTGATGGGGTTCTTTGTTTGTCCGTTACATCTGTCAGTATCAGGGATGGGGTCTTTCAGTTTAGTGTATAAATTTTGTAGTTTGTTGTTGTTGGAGAAGCCTATGCGTAGTTTGAGGAAGGTATTAATAAGAGCTTCATAGATATTTTCTGATAGAGTGGGAATATAGGGGGGAAGGGAACGGAATATTGGAGTGTCACTAGGTGGAATTGGAGTGGAGAAGGGAGTGAAATGAGAATTATAAAATTGATTGATGAGTTTGTTTATTATGTGTCGTGGAAAGCCATTAGGGTTAAAAATGTCAGTTATGTGTTTAATGTTTTTTCATGGAATATATTGTCGGAGAGGTTAAGGGTTCTGGTAATGTGGTTTTTTTGCAACATTTATTTTTTGATGATAGGGGTAGGAGGAGTTAAAATGTAGGAGGCGTCCAGAGTAGGTAGATTTAGTGTACCAGTCCATATTATTGAGCACAATTCTCTTTCTTCCCATCACCCCACTTGGCATGTACACTTACAAATTTTATTAATAATTTTTTATTTCAAATATGTTCAGTATCCATTTTGATCCATTGGAAAATATCCAGTTTTATATTTTCATTCATTTTTCTTTGTTTGATTATCATTTATATAATGTTTTTATATTATTTTATATGTTTCTCTTTCATATTTAGCCCTGATGTAGGCCAGGAATTCAGGCCAAAACATTGGCCAAAATAAAAACTATTTTAGTTACAAATTAGTTTTTAATTGTCCAACTACCCTGACCGAATTCCCAACAATCCTCTCTTCATTAAATAGTTATCTTCCCAACAATTTAATAAGCTATACATTTCATTTGTTTAATGTGCTATGCACAAAGAAGTGACATGAATAGTTTCTTCACATAGTTTTATCTCTTAACATCCTTATGTCATATTAGTCATTGCATAATCCTTTCTCAGTTCTTAGGTTGGAGGTTGTCACACTAAAAAATCCCACTAGCAAGAAAATTTCTATAATTGCATGACAATATGTTCATACATTTGGTAAGATAACCACAATCACTAAAATGTATTTTACAAATTTTGATATCTTTCTCTATAATGTAAATAATTACCAGGATGAAATTAGTGACTGCCTGATAATACGATTTATC
Organism: Oncopeltus fasciatus; assembly: GCA_000696205.2. Taxonomy (NCBI): domain Eukaryota; kingdom Metazoa; phylum Arthropoda; class Insecta; order Hemiptera; family Lygaeidae; genus Oncopeltus; species Oncopeltus fasciatus. Next base: position 179,189 of record KZ808342.1, read on the forward strand.
ATGTTATCATGATAATCATATTACTATAACCAATCATATTATCAAGTGTGACAATAGCATATATCAGTGGGATACGTAATATTATTAGGAAGGAGAATTATTAGGGGTTCAGTGATCAGGTTTAAAGAAATAGAAGGCACTTGGAATGCCATAAAGTTTCATTTTTTACAGTGAATATTTTGACTTAGAATGTAAGCCCAGGGTCAGCTGATAAACCTGTTTTTCTATTCTAGAAACATTATAATGTAGCGGTGTAGCCAGGGATCAGTACACACCTCTATATAGAGCTCCGTCTTTCCAACTATATTATATGAGTTGTAGCAGTTAAGTACTTATTTGCAGTTAAGTTTCAGTGACATGTGCATACAGTTTCAGCTCGAAACATCACAAGGATCACCCTAAAAACAGTGAGTAAAGAGAACTACTTTTGTAGCTGTTAAGTAGCACTGGGGACGACAGACTTGTCTGCCCCCCAACTCGCTACGCTAGGCTCTCATAGCCTCAGTTATCACTCAGCCTGCTGAGTAAGAGGCTCCGTGCGAGACTCGTAACTCAGCGTAACAGGTTTGAGACTCGGCCACACTACTTTTTTTCATTTTTTTTCCCCTAAAATAATTAATGCATAAATTATGGGAGGCAATCATTATCACCAGGTAATTGCTAGTGGTGGGCAGGCAAAATGGAAGCATCGTGGGGCACCCATGACCCCTCCTAAAGATAAGAGGCGGCATTCTGTCAGTAGCACTCCCTTGGAGAGACCAACAACAACCACGCCCCAGCACCTCTCAAGGTTCTAAGTTCTTAGGTTGGAGGTTGTCACACTAAAAAATCCCACTAGCAAGAAATATCTATAATTGCAATTATAATATGTTAACACATTTCGTAAGATGTGAACATATTTCACCCCCGCCAATGAAGTGACAAATAGGAATGAAAATCTATCTCTCTCCACCCTTTTCAGCCTCCTCAAAACATTACTGGAGAGGAGATGGAAACCATCACCCAACGTATACCCCGACCACCTCACATTATTGTTAGAAATGTACAAAACGTTTGCCTGATATGCATTCAACTCGATGAGCGAGTGAGGAGATAAACTTGTGTCAACCATCAGCATGACTAAAATAACACCAGATAGCACTGACACCTACAGAGGTATAGTGAGCTATCTAAAAGAGACAAATGCCCAGCCATCACATACACAAGGTCAAGGAAGAGCGTGCAGTCAGGGTCGTTATTAGCCATCTCTACCACTCAACCTCTCCTGACTATATCAAAGAGGAACTCACTGACCTTGGTTTCCAGGTCAGAAATGCCATTAACATAACATAACAAGCAGGCTTAGTAATGACGGTCATATAAAGACACCGTTGCCCTTGTTCTTTGTGGATCTCGGGCCCACAAGCAATGTAGACGAGATTTCCAATATTACCTGGAGAAGCCCCTCCCTCGAAGAGATATAGCTCAGTATCACAAATGCAGGATATACGGTCACACTAAAAGATACTGTGAGTATAGAGCCCGTTGAGTCAAATGTGGAGGGACACACAAAGAACTGTCAGAAGTCTCGCAGTACACCTGCTGTCAGAGCTCTTTGTCAGAAAAACCATCCCACCAATTATAAAGTCTGCCATGTCTACAAAGATTTGAAGCAGCAAACCCAGCCCACCAGACAGCAGGACTCAGCACCTGTAGCTCGAAGGCCCCCTCCAACCCCAACTTTTCTGGTTGGACTCAGTATGTTCTTATGCGAAGGCGACCAACCAGCCCAGACAAAAATAACCTCTTCCTCAATACCAGCCTCCCAGGGGGGAGCAACCTGCCATCTCCCATGTTCCTCCACCATCAATATCTAATGATTTCCAATCCATGCTCCACTCCTTTTTCTGAAAAATTTCGCGCCCTCATCACTCCTCTCCTAAACTTATTGTCAACGGCAGTCTCTAATATGACTTCCTCGTCTGGTAGCAAATGAACTCCTCCTCTCCTAGATCATTTTCTGACCTCCTCTAGAATGATAACGGCATTAAAATACATACAAACAAACTCAAACTTACACTAGAAGACATACTCTTACTTACTGAAACATGACTGACAAAAAATTTAAAAAAAATTAACATACCAGGCTATACAACTAGCCGAACTGATCATTAATACTTCCACTTCCCCAATTACCCTCTTTGCAGAATATTTACATCCTAACAAATCTACCACCTCAGGTAATTCCAAGAGCATTTTAAATCCTTAGGTTCCCATTTCCCCTCTGGCAGAGATTATAATGCGAAACACCTGCAGTGGGGCACGAGAAAGACCAACTCCCATGGCCGTGCTCTGTATAATGCTATCTCCTCTCACAATCTCTCCACTCTAAGTCCATCCTCTCCTACCTATTGGTCTACCAATGTAAGTAAACTATGTAAACCGTCTTCCTGATATCCTAGATTTTTTCATATGTGAAAATCTTATTCCCTACCACCACTCTGTAAAAACATTAAATGAACTTTCCTCTGACCACAACCTCCTCTTTACACTGTCTCCCACACCTATCCCTAGACAAGTGCCACCAATCTTAATAAGTAGTCCCATTGACTAGCCACTTTTTAGAACTCTCCTAGACGTCAGAATCTCCTAAAAAGCCTCTGAAGAGCTGGATGATGGTGTCCAGATCTTTACAGTTTAGATTTAGCAATGCCTTTGGAAGGCAAACTTAAAACCCACAAGCACCCGCTATACTGTAAATTCAGCTGAGCCCCTTCCTGATTCCATTAAAAACCTAATATTGGCTACATGTCAAGCAATAAAGCAATTAATGCCTACATGTCTAATATCTCAGAAGCAAACAAATCCCTCTGGACTACTACTCGCAGAATTCTGAAATATCATGAACCTTTTGCCCCCTTGCGTTGAGAAGATGGTTCCTGGGTCTCTTCCAACAAAGACAAGGCCCAAATGTTTGCCCAGCATCTAAAGCAAACATTCACTCCTCATCCAGATCCCGATAATTTGTCCAATAATGCTGAGGTTGAGGAGTCACTGGATATACCATTACCAATGTCCTTACCTATTAAGACAGTGACACCTTCTGAGGTCAAGTACATTATTAACCATCTGCCTAAGCACAAAGCACCCAGCTATGACCTTATTACCAGGTTAATACTTCTAAATCTACCCCAAAAAGCAATTGTTTTCCTCACATACCACTAAAATTGTGTCCTTCAATTCACTCATTTTCCACTTCTCTGGAAATTTTCAGAAATAATCCTATTTCCCAAACCCAGCAACACATTAATCCTATCAACCAATTAGCCTTCTTCCTTTACTTTCCAAGGTATTTGAGAAAGTTCTTTTAAAATGAATGATACCTATAACAAACAATTAATGAGAGGGAACAGAATATAAAAAACTATCTGTCCACGCCAGGAATCGAACCTGGACCTCCTGCTATCCGAGCCGGTATGCTAATAAATCCATTACACTACAAGGACTAGCCAGTTATCTCATTCAATTCCCTCTAGATTAGCGAGAGCCTAACTTACGAGAAAGACGAGAACTTCGTCTTAAACTCGAAGTAGCTGACATTGTCATACATTTTGTCGACTCTCGTCATTTACTTTATTAAATTTTAATTTATAAATATTTTATTTGGTTGTGGTTTTTTATCCCACGTAAATTTTAAACAATTAATGAGAGGGAACAGAATAAAAAAATCTATCTGTCCTCGCCAGGAATCGAACCTGGATCTCCTGCTATCCGGGCCGGTGTGTTAAGCCATTACACCACAAGGACTAGCTAGATATCTCATTAAATTCCCTCTACACTAGCGAGAGCCTAACCTACGAGAAAGACGAGAACTTCGTCTTAAACTCGAAGTAGCTGACATTGTCATACATTTTGTCGACTCTCGTCATTTACTTTATTTAATTTTTTCTTTATAAATATTTAATTTGGTTGTGGTATTTTATCCCACGTAAATTTCAAACAATTAATGAGAGGGAATAGAATATAAAAAACTATCTGTCCCAGCCAGGAATCGAACCTGGATCTCCTGCTATCCGGGCCGGTGTACTTGCCAGTTATACTACCAGGACGCGTTAGTTGTCTTATTCTATTCCCTCTACACTAGCAGATTTTTTTTTTTTTATATATATTCTGTTCCCTCTCATTAATTGTTTAAAATTTACGTGGGATAAAAAACCACAACCAAATAAAATATTTATAGATACCTATAACAATGTCCTTAAATATTCTTCCTAATCATCAGTTTGGCTTTCAATCCCATCATTCTATTATTGTCCAGCAGGTGTTTCACGTTGTAGATTTTATTTCTCCTTCCCTCGAGTGAAAAGATTTTGTCCTGGTGCATTCTTAGATGTCACTCAAGAATCTGGCCGAATATGGCATACTGGTTTATTATAGAAGCTCAAGTCCATATTTCCAAGTACCTAATCCTCAAATCTTACCTTTCCAACCGTTTCTTTACGGTCCGGCAAGGATCAGATTACTCCGAACAATAACATCCCTATACCTCTCTCTGATTCCGTCAGTTACCTAGGGTTCCACCTTGACTCACGTCTCAATTGGAATGAACATAATAAAATCAAGCTACAAGAACTCAACAGACACCACGGACTCTTATACAGCCTTATAAATAGGCGCTCACAGTTCACAATAGAAAACAAACTGACCGTAATACTAAAAAAAAAGTCCATAATACGACCAATCTGGACCTACAATGCAGAATTATCAGAATAATATTTTCAGCCCAAAATTCTCAGAATAATTGCTAACGCTCCATATTATGTGTCCAACTCTACCCTTCATCACGACTGTAATATTCCTTTTATCCAGGACCTTATCTTCAATGGCTTCTAGCTTTTCCATAGTAAACTCCAATTTCATCCTAATCCATATACCCAATCCCTGTCGTTGGACTCCAATCCTCCCCGGCGACTAAAACAGAGATGGGCTCGTGACCTCTTGGGCCCTAATGCCAAAACTTATTAGGAATGGGGTTGATGGGCCCCTTCTCTCTACACAGTGATGCTCATTTATTTAATTTTTTAATTTTTTTTATATATTTTTTAGTTTTATTTGTTGAGCATATCACTCATTAAATTACAAGATGTTAACTAACAGAATGTAATAAATAAAGATTTATTGTATAATTTACTAGAGTAGTTGTTTTAGTTTTGTTTTTTTAAATTTTATTTAAAACAATTATCTAATTGAAATACTATCTGTTTTACTGTAATTCTTTGAAGGGTCATTTTTAAAGTTTATTTTATTAATTCCTCACATTATGAACCTAAATTACTTAGTGTAAACTAATTTATTAGGGCACAATCATAGTCCAATAGATCTGTATGGGACTTACATGCTAATTGGGTTTAGAGTAGTTTTCAACAGACCTTTGTTAATGAAAAAAAAACCTATCCAGTTCCATAGTGGTTTAGAATATATTTTTATCTATAAAGTGTCCCCCTCCCACAACCCCTATTGATGCAAAAAAAGGTAAAGAATAAAAAATAAAATGAATTACGCTTGGAAATATTTTTCTTTGTTCAGATCAGAACTCCATTCCCATAAATTAGTTATTTGATATCCAATCAGCAGAAAGTAGGTAGATAACCTTAAAGTTTCAACTAATCTTTCACTTGATTTAACTTTGAATAGAACAAACAATTCATATAGCGAGTATGTCAAAGATCACCAATCCATAAAGAATGAAATATTAATAGTCACAGATCATATGTCCATAAAAAAAATAACTATCAATATTCCTACATTAATACTGTATCCCATTGCAGTTTTCAGATCATTTTTAGTAGTTTAATTAATCCAGTTCAAAATTACATTATTCCCAATCTTCACTTATCATTATCAACCAAACTAAAACTATAATAAAAATGTCAAGTTCATTATGGAATCACTAATAAACATTGACCTTTATTTAAATGCAATAAATAAATCATACGGAGAAGAGTTAAACTTTTCATAATGGATTACAAAGAATAATCAAATAGAATAGAAGTAATGTTTTTCTTCTTATCTATTTATTACAAGTTACTTTATCAACCAAATTATTGTCTACTGTTTTCAGTAAACCATAAACCATTTTAAAATATTCTTACACAAAAATAAGGGTTCAGCATTATACTGTTACAAAACATTTTGATGAATGCTTTTTACAAATTATTGAGTAAGCCTATACTTAACACCTCACAAAGAATCTTTTCATACTAATGTAAAGNGAATAAATTGAGAAGAATAAAGCCGACAACCAAATCCTGGAGAAGCTCAGAAAGGGGTAATCGGAAAGAAGAGGTGGTGATGACTAGGTTGAGGATTGGTCACACAAACTTAACCCATGTACACCCTACGTGTCAAAGTTGTAAGGAACCGCTAACTGTCAACCACATTCTTGAAGAGTGCTCAGCACTCAACAAGTATTTTAACAAGCATGGCGTACCTAGAAATGTAATGGCCATACTAAGTGACTCGGTAAATTTCATAAATATATTTTATATTTAAAATACCATTTGGATGGTATCAATGAATAGGTCTAATAGCTGTAAGCTCAACAAAATAGTTTTACTTTAAAAAAGAGAGTTCTATTTCGGGGCGAGATACCAACCCATATTGGACTTAGTTTAACTATTCCTTTTAAAAATAATAGCAGGAATATTGGAAAGAAGATGTAACTCAGAAGTTTTTAGTTCTAAAATTAAAAAAATTTCATCACACACATTTACTTACCTCTAAAATTTGATTGAATATGATAAAGAAGTTCTGGTCCACTTGAATAGGAAGAATAGAAAACTATAGTAACTCCAATAATTCCTAGGACAATTATATGTAGTACTTTGACTCGAAATGCCATATCTGGAAATGAATAAGAATGAATACTGACCAATGATTAACAGATAAAAATTGTTTAAACTATATAATCTAATTAAAGAGAAAAATTAGTTTGGCATCCAGGCTTATAACATGAGTGGTTTTGATTTGAATTATATACAATAAGTTGGGATGGACACATGGAACATAAAAACTTCACTTATGACTCTCTATTGAAATAGGAGATGGAGACAGGTTTGCCTTCATTTGACAAACAGAGTTTTCAAATATAACTTTTACTTAATTCGAAAAACTCTTATTTGAAAAATATATTTCTACAAATTAATCTTGCTTTTCCAGCGAGTAATATTAATGCTCTATGAAAAAAAAAATACTAATTATAATAAGCAAATATAAACAATTCATAAAGCTTGCCCAAAACCTTGGGTGTTAAGAATAGCCCTTCCCAACAATCTACAGGTGTTTGAATGGTAGGTAATTTTTTTTTTAATAGGTAATTGAGAATAAACTTATTCTCAATAGGGGAGAGAATATATATATATTTCAGGCCAAAACATTGGCCAAAATAA
>KZ808342.1:198141-221098 GCA_000696205.2 Oncopeltus fasciatus
TTTTTAAATCTTCCACTTCTTGAATTTAAGATTGAAATGTGATGTTCTTATTCTTCAGTGATGGTCTTTTCTCAATTTGAGTTTAATTAAAATAGCTAGAGGCTGTATTTCAATTATTGACTTTTAAAAAAGGCGTTTCTTTCATTTAAATACAATAGTATACTTTGTGCAATTGAAGGGGTCAGTGTATTTGTTTTCACCATTATTTTGAGTTGTGGGTTTTTTTTTTTTTTTTTATTAACTTACAGCTGCATTTATTTTTCGGCGTTTTATTTTTAAAAGCATTAATCTTAGTTAGGTATCGTAACATAGCATTTTATTCATTGAACTGAATTAGCTATTCGTTTAACAATATATGTTTATAATTTGCACTATAAGACCGAAGTTCTGTTCATCCTATTCTCTGATGCCCTCAATATTTACTTTGCTATTTATGATTTTTTTATTGGTTATTTAAAAAAAATTATGAGAATTTTAACATTCATAGTTGTTTAATATTAACTTTGCCATGTGTTTCAAACTAAAATTACTCACTTGTTTCATTTGCACATGTATTTTTTTTATTGGAGAAAAAATGCTATGGAGTTTCTCTGATTTTTTTTAAGTTGACTTGTTTTATACAATTAGTATAGTCAATTTTGCTGAATACTTAAATAAGTATTTTTCAAAAAACTAATAGTAAGTACAAAAGTAATTAAATAACACAATAGCTTAAAATTCATATTGTCATAGTAAATAAATATGATGTACTGTGCTCAAAGTAATATTATTATCATATATTGTCTGTAGATGTTTTGTGACAATTTTCTTCTTATTTTTTTCATTTATTTTATTGTGTGTGCGTGTGTATTGCTAACTATCTGGGACTTCCAAATTATATTTTACGAAATACTACAGTTTAATTGATACTACAAGGACTTGTTACTTTCACACATTAACCAAATTAGAATAATTTTTTAACATTATTCTGTGGAAGATATTTAAAATTTACATTTGCAGTGTGCCTACCAAAGATATTAAATTGTATTCTCCAAATAAAAAAAAATATGTTCCAAAAGATTCTACTGTACTTGAAAAATAAGATCACTATAAACCTCTTCAAAATTAAAAAGGGTTATGAAATCATTTAAAGTAATATACTAAGTTCTTTCTTAAACAATAATAAATGTATTAGTATATAAATGAGGTATGAAATAAAACTTATATCAATTAGTATTAATACAAAATTGTGGCAGTTGTATTGTGTTCATTTCACCAGAAAAAAATAAATAGCTATCCTTCTATTAAACGCATCGGAAAATTCAGTTATTCTTAGGTGTATAAGAAACAAATTTCTCCATTCATGCAAGAGAGCAAAATATAAACATTGAATTACTTATCCCACAAGTAGTTAATGAATGCATTTGTTTGCTCAGTAGCCATTTCCAGCTGAGAATCCTAATAGAACAAAAGCTTAATACTCTGATATAATTCAAATTTTATCAAGGGAACGCTACTTAAAAACTGTGGACTGCCTCAAAAGTTAATAATCAGTCCAAAACTATAATATATTTATAAATGATATGCCTTAAATGCTAAACATCTAGTCACTGTTTATTACACTTATGGAACAAATGCTATAAGTAAAAAATGTACTTAGCAATTTATAATAGTTATGAAAATAGAAAATATAAATAAACATTAATATGACACAATGTTAATTGTTAGACCTCGGCATACTTCTAGTTGTTCTAGTGTTACCCTGCTGTTATTTAATTAATTTACTTTTTTACTAATAGTATTGATGTGTTATTGTAATATTTTTTACTTTAAAAAAATATACAGACAGTGGCAATTTTATTTATATTCGTGATAATTCCATGTTCTGCGTTGCCAAAAAATTGAATAAGAACAAATGTTATTATACCAACATTTTTTGGAAGTGGCTGAAGCAAATTTTAGGAAATATGAAGTTCATGTTCTATTTTCTCCTTTGTCTTATTTCATATGAGCTTAATTAAACTATGCTAAGAGGGTTAAATTAAGGTTGAAATGCTTTAAATTGTGCTAATTGTCAAACTTACTCCTATTGAGCCTAAGGTTTCTGGCAACTGATGAAAACATTGAGTTTTACTTTTTTTTTCATTATTAAGTTTTTCTTGGCATTTGTGTAAGTTCTAAGGGATAAGGAAACATTCTAGGCAAATGTGGTTGTTATTTTATTCGGGTAAGAACACTAATCTTCTATAATAAAATGAAATATGCTAATTTTGCCAATATGTTTTCAGAAAATCACTCTCCTAAGGAAAATATTGATTTAAAAGATATTTAGTATTATACTAAGGTACCTAATATTCTAACCAGAAAAAATAGCTTTTCTTCCCCCACATACATTTTTTTTTAAACAATATATTTCCATCTTCTGTAATTTTCTTAAAATATTTTTGGTGAGCAATGAGATTAGAAATTTATTGTTTCAGTTTGTGCTTCACTATTATTTGTTAAGAAAAATAGGAAATTAATTAATGGGAGAGACAAAAGCATTAACCTCCTTGGCTCATGATTTATACTGTTTTAAATAAAAATTTTGTCTGATATTTTTCCTAGCTGTGATTATTTGAGTTATTTGCTTCTTAGAAACTTTTTTTTAAAGATAAGGAAAATCGTACAAAATTATTGTACACCACCTAAAAGTTCTTTCTAATGGTTGAAAACTACTGTTTATTGTTGCTAAATCTTAACTGAACTGAAATTAATAATTTAATATTGAAGAAGACGTTTTGCTCCTGAATTGTTTATGCTTATATGTACATATGTGTCTGATTTCAGCTATACAATTTTGGGATGTTCTGTCTACCTTTTCACTCATTATTAACACACTTTAATTTTAATTATTTATTTAAATCTTATTTATAGGTTCATCAAAATGAAGATGAATAAGCTAGTAACATCCTCGCGCAGAAAGAACCGCAAACGTCATTTTACTGCTCCTTCTCATATTAGAAGGAAGCTTATGTCTGCTCCTCTTTCGAAAGAGCTTAGGCAGAAATATAATGTCCGTACAATGCCTGTCAGGAAGGATGATGAAGTACAGGTAAAATCTAATTTTAGAAACTTATTGTAGTGGCCCTTATATATATATGTTGTTTAATATTAACTTTGCCATGTGTTTCAAACTAAAATTACTCACTTGTTTCATTTGCACATGTATTTTTTTTATTGGAGAAAAAATGCTATGGAGTTTCTCTGATTTTTTTTAAGTTGACTTGTTTTATACAATTAGTATAGTCAATTTTGCTGAATACTTAAATAAGTATTTTTCAAAAAACTAATAGTAAGTACAAAAGTAATTAAATAACACAATAGCTTAAAATTCATATTGTCATAGTAAATAAATATGATGTACTGTGCTCAAAGTAATATTATTATCATATATTGTCTGTAGATGTTTTGTGACAATTTTCTTCTTATTTTTTTCATTTATTTTATTGTGTGTGCGTGTGTATTGCTAACTATCTGGGACTTCCAAATTATATTNCCAAAAAAAAAAAAAATTTAAATGTATTTAAGTGTGTTTTTGTGTGTGTGCATTCGTCCGTGCTTACGTTCCTGCTTACGAGCGTGAGATATTCACGTTAATCAGTTATCTGTGCGTGTGTGTGTATGGGTGTGTGTTTAGAAAGTAATTTCCTTGGATTTATGTAGCATATAATTTATATTTAATATGATAATATTCAAAAATTTTTCATGACTGTTGTACCCAACACTTCCCCAGGCCGGTCTAAAACCAACCAAGCTGACCTTAATTTATGTCTTCATTGCATTATGTGTTCATTTATGTCGTCTTGGCTTTTAAAATGAATTATTATTATTCAAGGAATATTGTAGAATGATTATAAAATGCCGTTTGTTCCTACTTCTTCAAAAACTGACTACACAGACAAAGCTTATCCATAGGCAGTATGCACATTACTCTGATGTGTGTGTGTATGGGTCTTGAGCACCACTTTCTTAATCAGTTCTCTCCCTTCCTGCTGTGGAACAATCACAATTCCTGTATCGGAGTAGATTGTCTGATACGAGTCCGGAAGAAGGTAGTTGTTTGCAATCGAAGATGAAGTACCGAACAGCCAATCTTTGCTAAGTGGCTTTCCTTGTCGCTTTGTCCTACTTCTGGGACTCTTTATCAGATCTCCCCCTAGGACACCCTCAGAGCAGCCCTTCTACCAGGCAGCACTATGGCCATCTTCATTAGCTTGACCGGAAAAAAAAAAATTTTTAATTGTGCTATTGGGCAGAAAATCTTGACCTGATCATAGGCAAGGGTGTCAAGTTCTCTTCGACTCAATAATCGATCAAATCTGTCATATCTTCAGGCATTCTGTAAGCCTATGCTGACTTATTACCATAGGACTCTCAGAATAAGAGAGAATAATGAAAATTGATTGAAACCACTGGTCAGTCTTTGACAGAATCCTTGGCTAAAATGGAAACAAGTTCCCCCGTTCGTCTTTAAGCTCAGAAGTCATAGATTCTTTTTTTCTGTTGTCCATTCAGGAAATTCGACACTTCTAGCTTAATAATAATATAATTTTGAAATTCAAGTCAAATTAGATGAAGCACGAATAATTTACATAAAAGCATTTTCTTTTTTTGAGGTATGTGAACAAGAATTATCTTTTACCTGTTTTGACTTGCCTCGTCAGAACATTCATTCCTAGTGAGCAACAAGTTAATTCTATTATAACCATTTTTCTCTTTCTGTAGACATATTTTTCATAAGTCTGTCTTGGTATCGTCCATTAACAACTTTACCATTTGTCCAATCCTTAATTTTAGATGTAAATTTATCAATTCCATTGTGAATTATAAACTCTGCTCGAACAAAATAAAAATATCTACTAATGGCTTCTGTTGATATTGAATATTGACTTATCATTAATTGGGGTCTAATTTTGATAATGACGAAAATATTTCTATTAAAAATAAATTTTCAGCTTCCTCCGAACCCCCCACGACCACTCCTCAACCAATTTTTCACCCTTAAACAACAATTTGCAAAAAGAAGCATAAATACCAAGTTTTCATTTTATACGTTAAAAATTAAGAACGATAGAGAAACACACACACGCGTGTATGTATGCATACGTGTGTGTGTAAGCTTTGGACGGACCATATAATTAGTTTCTATTGTAGGATCGAAGAAGATCAGTTGAAATTATTATTAAATCACAAATATGAATTACTTGATATTCTTGAAGTATGATTTACAATTCCTATTTTTAAAGAAAAAAAGTATTAGGTCAGGCTGGGCTTTTTCAAATCCCTAGTCAAATTTTCTTATAAAAACAAGATGCTGTTTTTTTCTCTCTCCAAGACAAACATTATAATAAATTTCCAAAGTATTTTTTTTTAAATAAAAACATGTTTGCCTAATCATTTCTGCTATTAGCCTTAACTCTGCAAGTACGCCACAATAAATTTCAAATCTTGATGAATTTTCCTACATTGCGCAGATCATTTACTGTAGCAATTTTAATTCAATTAGTTTCACTAGTAGCGCAATGACGATTAATAATTTATATATTCTCTGAGAAAAAGAGATGATATCTTTTGTGGCGAAACACAGCAGACACATTTATTATTCAAAAATCTGACAATAAATAATAAAGTCTTCGTCATTGATTTTTCTGTTGGAAATTCTTGCTCCCTTGATCTGTTAAACAATTCACTTTCCGTGAGATAGGATACCTTATAGAAAATGGTTCTAAGTCAACTTAAATCCAACAAACTGTTTCATTAATTCTTGCTGCCATACTAAATAATGTCAATTTCAAATATCTAATGAAGTAGTGTTATGATTCAGGTGAGTATGGGTGCTTGTGTGTCAGGGTGTCTTTGTCTATTTTATAAACATAAATGAGGATACTGATTATGTTTTCAAAGCAAATACGGGTTTTGGACAAATAAGACTTCTATTTGAAAAAACACAGTAATTGCTTAACTTTTATGTGAGAAAAATTGTAATTACCCGCTTTCCAAAATCCTTTTAAACAAATCTAACGCAGAAGGAAGGTTACTATAAAGTTATAGCCAACGGTTTACCATTGATGCCGATGTACTAACGATCAGTTAAGGTTATATTTATGTCTGGAGCTTATCCGATGTAATGAATTTGCCTATATTCATACACTTGTGTGTGAGTGAGTGTGCATTATTTGTGAGCTTATGGGCCAATTTCGGAAAAATAAATATTCTATGCTCAATAGAATATTATTCGCATGACTACAAATATTTGTGTATTTTTTTCATCTTTAAGATTTCATACAACTAGGAACTGAATGTATAGAAAGCATTAATTTACCTAACTGTTTTAACTATATGTTACAAATTTGTAATGCTTATAATTAATTATCTTTTTTCAGACAACTTGGCATGGCCATCTTACTGCTGATTATAATTTTCCAGATTATGTATTTTACTACTGAGGAAGTTTCAATCAATAAAAGTGATTGTACTGAAATGTTAAATGTAAATTTCGACTGCGCTAGTGAACTGCCTGAGATTTATGTGTTCAGTTTTAAGGGTATTTTTTGCCTATCAATTGGTGAAGTTTTTACCTCTTCAAAAATCTTTTCAAATATACCTTTCTTTGTTCAGATAGTTTATTTCTTGTCTCAATAATTTTTAATGTCTAATAGATTTCCAAATTCACATAGTAGTTTTTTTCCCTTTAATTTCGATAATTAAACTAGAATTAATTTTCACGTTTTAGATTATATTATACTTTACATTACATATCATTCACTTTACTAGGAACATAAATTTTTTTATTTTTTTTTTTTTTTATTTTTTCAGACTGTGATTGTTAAACTGAAAGTTGATAAGGATAGAAAAGAAATCTTGGACCGAAGATCTCGTGGAAGGGCTCTTGTTCTTGGCAAAGATAAAGGAAAGTACACCGAAGACACTACCACAGCAATGGATACATCTTAATCCTTTATTTCAATATATTGACATATTTTTATTTTTGTTTCTATTCATTTAACCATCCTGCACATCAGAGGCTTTTTTTTTTTTTTTCTTTTTTTTTTTAAAGAATATATTTTTACTGAAGATTTTATAATTATAAAATGTATCAATTTCATGTTGAGAATTTTAAGACAATGTCAATGAAGTTTATTGTTACGGTGTGGGCCTAGAGCTACTAAAGTTACATCCCTCGCTCTGTGTAATCATTCAACTGAAACTGATTTCTTTTACTCTAGCCTAATGACTTGAAGCACTGGTGGGTTTTTGGATCTGTTGTCGTTGTGTTACTGAATGCACTATTAACTAATCTTTAACAATAACTTAAATTATCCATCATTATATTATGTTAATCAAATTAATATTAATCTTTTCTTCACATTTTGTTTCACTCTAATAAATGAATATGGCAAGTTTTACCTGATACATAAGGAAACAACAATTTTCCTATTACATTAGAATTATTTAAAAAATAATAATAATAAAAAGAATCAAGCACAATAAATATACCTCCTCGGTGGAGAATGAAAGAGGCTGATTGAATTAAATTCCAAAATTTAGCTGAACTAACTAATTTAAATCTCAACACTCCCAATGTTAACAGTTTAGTTTAAATTTTAAATAACAAAGTTATTGACACAGCTAATGATTGCATTCATTCCTCTAGAAAAACTTTTGTCCATACTTAGGTTTCTGGCTTGTTAGAGTAACAATATTTAGGAAAAGAATATTAGGTAAACTAAAATTAAACCCTTCTTCTGATAATGTCTGTAAATGCATTAAAGCCTTGAAACTTTCATGATACATTCACTAACAGACAATAAAATATTCATTGGTTAGATTTTTGACTGAACATAATGTAAGTATTCCTAACAGTAAAATATGGAAGGCAGCCAAAAAATTGTAGGCCTAAACTGACCAAAGCTTAACTAATCCCAATAATATTGCTAATATATTAGCTCAATAAAATATTTTGAATAGGTATTATTCCTTAAATATGGAAAAATCTATTAACTTGCCAGTAACAATGAAAGGAAAATCACCGAATTATATTATATATAATAAATGTATTAATATTAATATAGTTGTTGTCCGACAGCACTTACAAATTCACTATGTAAAACAGAAAAACTTGTATTCAATAGACTTTACTGGCAATGGAGAGAGACTGGTATCAAATTTCGTTAAGGAAGGTCCACAAATGATAACCTATAAACTTCAATAATTGAGGCTTTTAATAATTAATGTATATTGTTCTCAATATTGAAGTGCCTTTGGCTAGTTATAGAGATGACTCATTTTATTTAGGTTTATTATCTCTAAGTAAAAGCCTGATTAAGTTACTCATTACTTGAGTTAAAAAACTCGAGAACTGATTTCTTGCTATGATTGGAATAATGAAATGTAAAATCCTATTTTCAGCATGAGCGGCTTCATTCCTTCAGGAAATTAATATCCTTAATTGAAGTATAATAGCTACTAATTCCCTCTCCACTACTCCCTGATTTAGCTCCATTAAATTTTAATTTCAGTTAAATAAATTGTGTAAAAAAAAAAAAAAATACCATTTGCATATTCACAGATAGATCAGGCACCTGACAGGGCTGGGTAAGCTTTTTAGAGAGACACAGAAAAGTTGTATACTTTTGCCCTTATCCCTGTTGTTCTCCTATTTTTAAAAAAAAAAGAAAGATTTTCTTAGACTAAGTTGGACTATTTTTGATGGGAAATTTTTAGAGAATAAGTAGCTAACACACAAAGAGACTGCAAAAGCAACAATGAGAGAGTTGCCCTGTTGGTATATCCCTTTTCGCTGGGTCCTTGGTCTGGGGTAGCTCTGCTGTCCAAGTAACAGCAAATAATTCTTAACCCAATTGATGTTTGAAATTAGTAATTTACTAAAAATTAAAATCCTATTTAAAATAATAAACTGTTTTCTTTTAAGAAGATGTAAGCTCTTAGCCAGAGGATGGCAATACTACTAAGAGCAGTTACACAGTAAAAGTTTTAAACGCTGTAATAAAATCTATGGCCTTTGTCTGTGGTTACCATATACCAAATACCATCAAATTTTTATCTTCATTACTGGGTTCAAATTAGTCAATTAAATTGTGTGGATTGTCAAAACAATCAGTGACACATGTAACAATAAATAAGCATTTTTTTAGATATTACATACTATCAAAAATATGATATTAAAGTAAATAATAATAAACAAATCCTTAGATTTAAGAATCTAAGAAAATAAATTTAAGAATAGCTGTAGTTTTTCTTTTTCATTAGTTTTATTTTGAGAGAAATGAGAAAAAACAAAACAATAAAAGTATATTTATCGAATAAGGTAAAAAACAAAAATATTAGATTATATTATTTAATGCTGAAGTTTGGGTGAACAATATATTGTACGGGAAGATTACGACATTACACATTACTGATTGTAGCCAGTAGAATTCTGATTGTCTCATTTTACGTCATTAAAATATATAAATGGATTAATTATCGTCATTAAGAAGTATATCCTATTTGTTTTCTACCTCAATGTTAATTAATTTCTTATAAATTTGATGGCCGAACCCCAGTTAACAACTTATCGACATAAATTACATTTAAGAAACTTTCTATATGCTTCTTACAATTTAACATAATTTTAATTTATTTTATGTACCATCATTAACCTTAAGTAGAAGTAAAATTAATTCTTTCATAACAATATCCTTTTGAAGAGGTATTATTGCTATGGCGTAATTTGCAGAACAGGACATTTGGAAAAATCTTAATAAAGTTACTATAAACAAGTGTAAGTCTTGAAATGAGAAAAAAAGAAACATTAATTAATGGCTGATATGCATCATTTTCTTCTTGTAAAAAAGCATATTGATTTAAGTTATATATTCTTCTTATAAGAACAAGATAAATTTGATATTACACCACCTAATTTATAAAAATTAGTTTTATAAACTATTCATCAATGAATAATTAACAGTCATTAACATTACGTCCTTTTAATCTGCTTAAAGATAGGGAAAATTTACTTTTATACACTTTTCAGTCATTTAATTTGTTCTTAATATGACTTTAAAAATTGTTTTTCATAATTTCCCCATAGCGCAGAAAATAAAGAAAAATTGGGCTTATTCAGATCACAGTTTCCTCCAGTAGTCCTCGTTGGTGGTTTTCAAAAAATATAACTATCAACAAGAGCTTTTCAATCGCTTAGTACTATTGGTGGGTAGGACATTGGCTGAGCTCTTGTGGGCTGAAGTCTTCCCCATTGATGCGCTCCTCCTCCGACTCTGCACTGGCCTCTGAGAGTTCTCGGCGCCTGCGCATAGCTGCTAGTCGCTGCTGTTCCAGCTCAAGGTGCTGCTTTCTCCACTTTATCCTTCGATTCTGGAACCACACCTTTACCTGAAATCAAAATACTCAGAATTTTTTGAACTGTAGAAGCTCACTCTACCAACAGTATAAAATCACTGATAGGCACAGTACACTAACTAAAAGGACTAAGAACCTGTAATGCTTTCAGGTGAGGGGTGGTATAACTTCAAACTATAAAGCTCTGTCCGGAAACAGTGAACGAAGAGAAAATACTATTCTTTTATAACTCAGGTTGTAGTAAATCCAAATAGAAGTTAGTAGGTTCTAAAACTTCAGTAAGTTGACGCACATAAGATTGCTATTTGCCCTCTTTGAAAACGTGTAGGCCTCCTCTACGATTGTGTAGGTCTATTTTTGTTTATTTTATTTTCATCGCAGTTACTCGTATTTCTTACACACACACGCAAACGCACGTGCACACACACACGCACATGCACACGCACACGCACGCGCACACGCACACACACACAAACACATACACAAACGCACACTTACATACGATTTCATCTTAGCAATTGACTTAATTTATTTATTCTTTTTGTTTAATGGAGGAAGGGGTTTTTCACATCAGGTAATTTCGAATTTGAAACATTTTTAAAATATATAAGGAAAATGGTATCCCATTTATTTTTTAAAGCATTTTAGTCAAGGAGAAAAAATTAAATTAATACCTTTGAATAGCATTCATAGAAAAAGTAAAATGTGTGATATGAAGAGCGGGAAACTTAGTTTTGCTGTAAATTTAGTTTCAGTAATCCAGAAAATTGGTAAACTTTANACTTAGCATGTACTTCACTTGATAGAGAAGCTGCCCAATGGCAGAACTCCTAAATCTCTATTTACAATACACAGGTTGTTTTTGGTTTTTTTCTCTTCATATTATTTTTATTTATGAAGTGTTGGCAATGAGAAGGTCACGGGGCCATTTCCTATTCAGGCGACGTGGTGGATTATCAGGATGGGTAAAACTGGATAGAGTTGGACTAAAGGATTGGGATGCATGTAAAGGCCAGAGTGGAATTTATTAAAACAGGTTGTAATGATGTCTTTAACTAAAGGGATTTAAGGTCATTGTGGTGTAAGGAGTTTGTGACGTAATAGGGTGCATTAACTATGATTCTTTGGATTGAAAGGAATGTATTCTTTGGATAGTGGATGGTTTAGCAGTTCCCCACAGTTCGACTCCATAAGTCCAGATAGGTCTCAGTAACGTCTTATAAATAGTAAGTTTGTTGGTCACAGTTAAGGTTGACTTGCGGCTTAGTAGCTTGTAAAGTTGTCCAAGTCTCCTATTTAGTTCCTGTCTTTTGATTTTTGTATGCGTATTCCATATTAGACGGGAGTCAAGATGAAAGCCTAGGTACCTGACGCAATCGGAAGTTGGGATTGTGATGTCATTAAAGTAAATTCTGCCAGGTAGTTTCTTCCTTAGTGTAAACGTAACATGACAGCATTTGCTTTCGTTAACCTTAATGCACCAGACCTGGCACCAATGCTGTATGTCTATTAGATGCCGTTGGAGATTTTGCCTGGCAGTAAGTGAGTCAGCAACGGTAGAAAGGATTGCTTGGTCATCTGCAAAGGTTGCTAGGAGTGTGTTAGGATGTGACGGGATATCGGCAGTGTACAGTATGTAAAGGATGGGGCCAAGCACACTACCTTGTAGAACTCCTGCCTCCACTTGGTAATAGTCGGAGTAATCTAATCCTGGTCGGGCCCGGAAGAATCGATCGGTTAGGTAGGAGCGAAGGATAAGGTAAAGGGTGCTTGGGAGGATGGATTTTAATTTGAACAGTAGTCCGCGATTACACACCATGTGAAATGCTTGTGACACATCGAGGAATGCACCAACGCAGTAATGCTTGTTCTCGAAAGAGGATGATATGCATTCTACAATACGAAACACCTGTTGGATCGTGGAGTGTTTGGCTCGGAAACCAAACTGGTGTTTGAAAGTATTTAGTGAGCGTATAGGATTGGTATTAGTCTTTTAAGAAGAATCTTCTCAAAGACCTTTGAAAAAAGAGGAAGCAGGCTTATTGGGTGATAGGAAGAAGGATTACTTGGGGGTAGATAATAATAATACAGTAGATAATTTCCACAGGAGAGGAAAGTGTGTGGTTCGGAGAACGGTGTTGTAGAGGTAGGTGAGGAAAGTTACAGCCTTTTAGGGTAAGTGGTTTAGGATTTTGGCTTTAATAAGAGCGTACCCGGGAGACTTGCATTTAGGCAAGCGGGAAAGGATACATTTGACCTCAGAGGGGGTAACCGCTTTAGGAGGTGGAGGCATTGGAAGAGAGGAATCAAGGAATTCTTCTACCTCCGTGCTCTTAGAATGGTTTTCTGGGTCAGGGTGAGGAGTGGTTTGCTTAAGGTGAAGGACGAAGACCTCAGCTATGTCTGCATAGGACGCTGCCCAGGTGCAATCATCATGTTGCAGAGAAGTGGGGGAGTGGTATTTGAGGATTTTTCTGGTGGCAGTTCAGAGGGATTTGTCTTCTGATGTGATTAAGGAGAGATGATTGTTAAATTCTTTATTGTGATGAGACCTGAGTTTCCGTGTCACTAAACGGCTCTGTTTGTTATATGCTTGGTGGTCGGATGGGTGTCGTGTTCTCTGCCATGTGGTTCTGGCCCGTCTTTTGGATAGTTTAAGAGTCTGTATATGCATAGGAAGAGGCAAACCGAAGTGTTTAGACGTTTGAGATTAAGAGGTTTTTCGGAGACAGGTTTGAATGCTATCCAGCACGACTATTAAATGGCAGAGGTAAAGGATTGTACAGCATCGTCAAGGTCTTTCGGGGATTTTAAGGAAACTCTGAGATCTATGGTGTCTTCAAGGAGGGATTTAAACCTATCCCAATCAACTTGGCCATTAACCAGTGACGGAGGAGTCGGTTTTGGGATGGGTTGGAGTGAAATGGTGAGGAGTACGGGACTGTGGTCAGAAGAAAGGTCATTGAGTGTGCTGGTAAATAATTGGAGGGGATGCACGCTTTTGCAGACGAAAAATTTAATGAGATCTGGTACTCGATTGGCATCTGCAGGCCAGTATGTGGGGGTATTCGGAGAGAGGGTTGTGAGAAGCCTGGAGGAAAGGGAAGTGTTCAGGGTACGACCACGGGAGTTAGACGTCCTGGAGTCCCATTGTAGATGTTTCGCATTGTAGTCGCCGCCAGCGAGGAAATGGGAGCCCAGTGAATCCAAAAAATTGACTGAACTGAGCAGAAGTTATAGGTTTGTTTGGGGGACAGTACACTGCCGCAAGAGTGATAGAAAAGGTGAATGTTGAGAGTGACATAGTGGTGGATTGAAGATAGTCCGAAGGATCAGAGGTAATCAGATGATGGGAGAGGGAGCTCCCACCATGGGCTTTCCCGTCTGGGTGGTCGGTCCTATAAGTTCTGTACCCTGGTATGTTGATGAATTTTCGTGACGTAAGTCGTGTTTCTGTTATAAGTGCGACGTCAACATTTTTATTATTGAGAAGTAATGTCAATTCGTCTTGGTGTGTATGTACTCCGTTGGCATTTCATAGGAGAACTGTGAGGAATTTGCTGGTTTGGGATTCATGGTTGTGGAACAGGAAAACGGGCAATTAGGGCTGTGATGAGATAAAAGAGGGGATTTAACATGGACTGGGTTCTAGCAAAAAAGGTTTTCATGATAGCGTACATATCGGAGGAAGTAGGAGTTGGAGAGGTTTGGGAATTGGCTGCGTGACGCTCATGCGGTGCTGATTGCTGCTGAGTGTAGTGTCTCTGCTGCAGTAACGGGGTTCTATCCTTCAGCTGGACCTGGTTGGCGGCAAGGAAGTAAGTGAGATTCTCCTGAACGTACTTAACTGGAGAAGCACATGTGCGGGGCTGGTGCTGGACTGGCGGTCCTCGCTGGGGCTGGGTCGGACGTCCTTGCTGGATTGAGGGCTCCCTCGGAGACTGGGCCGAGGGTCCTCGCTGTCGTTGAGTTGAAGGTCCTCGCTGCCGTCGAGCCGAAGGATCCCGATGGCGTTGGGCCGAGGGAACTCGCTGGCGTTGATCTGAAAGCTCGCGTAGCGTACGTTTCTTCATCTGCTGATATGCATCGCAGCCTTTATAATTAGCAGGGTGGCTCTTGGTGCAGAGAGCACAGGTGGCTGGAGTGTCCCTGGTCTTCTGGCACTCTCGGCTGTCATGATTTTCCCCGCATTTGACACAGCGAGGAAGGTGGTTACAGTTACTCTTTGAATGACCATACTGTTGGCATCTGTCGCATTAAATTATGTCACGGCGAGGGTGAGGCTTTTCTACCACTACTTTTGTATGGTATAGGTCTGTGAGGTCATATATGGAGCTAATATTGGGTGTTCTCTCCAGATCTACAAAAAATAGCGGGAGTGGCACTTTATAAATTTCCTCACTTCCCCGCCGGGTGCCAAGGACATTCAGGACACTTTTCGGTTTGAACTCGCGCTCTGAGAGTTTTGCTATTATCTCAGTGGGAGTTGTGTGGTGAAGATATCGAGTAACTACTCGAAGTACTCGGTCTTCTTGGAGAAGGCACGAGTGGTACTTTTTTGTATCTTTTAGATATTTAACTATGGCGCGATACGAGTCAGGAGTGTTAAAATTTATTTTTGTGTCAGAATGTCTGCTTATGCATTTGAAATTTTCTCGGCCAACTATTCGGTCAAGTTGTGTGCACATAATCTTTTATTTAATGAAATAAAGATATTTTACATCAATATGGCTAGATTTCTTACTACTTTCAAAACATTCTGCCATATTAATCGCACTTTGATTGTCTGTTAGTAATTGAGGTGTACCTACAGAGTTCTTCTGTAAATCAGTTAACACATTTTGATGCTATACCAGTTCTCTTGCTGCGACTGAACATGAGATGTATTCTACCTCTGCTGTTGAATTTGCGAGTCGGTTGCTTTCTTGAAGCCCAAAAGATCGGATTATTTTCCCGGAATATAACATATGCATTTACGCTCCCCTGGTCGAGTTTGTCTCCTACCCAATTCACTTCCGAGTAACAAGTTAACGTTAAGTCCGAGGGATTATCAAATGTTTAAGTCATATTTTCTCCATTCTTCAGACATCTCAGAATTCATCTTCCTGCTTTCCGCACTTGGTTAGTGGATTTATTTAAAAATCTTATTGATGTCGTATAGGCTATATCTGGCCTAGTGGCCATTGCAAAATACATACGTGATCCGAAGGAACGAGAAAAACATTTTGACCCATATACAGACAGAAGTTGCTGTCAGTCGATAAAAAGTCTCATTCCACTTCCTTGGTACGGAGCAAGGTTCATAAAGGCTATTGCGGAGTTTAAGTACTGTGGAATTTCACCAGAGAACCCTCAAGAGGAAATGGTGTCTGTTCTCTAGCAGGAGACGGCAATTTGGGGGCAAGGAAGGGTCTTAGCTGTGAATTGTATTTTTTTCCTTTTCCAGGCTCAAATATGTGTGTGTGTTTTGTTTGTTTTTTTCCCACAGCTGCTTGTAATACTGCCCTTCTTCCATGTTTGGTTAAGAACCTTTTTTCACCCAAACTCCAATTTCTTCAATTAAAGCAGCTCTGCTAGACTGGCCCCGGATGCGGTTGGAGTAGAGAGAATTATAAAATGAAGTTACATAACTCTTTGTTTGTATCTTTTCCAGTTTACATTAATTTCCAGAAACTGTTTTTTTTTTTTTTTTTTTTTTTTTTCGTTTGTACGTATTTTTCCACCTGCCTGTTATATGTGACTATGATCCAAGGGAGACCATACCGAGTCATTACTGTGATTTTATTAAATAAACTATTCTTTTTGTGGTCTTATCATTGACCTTGAACACTTTGAGCCATTTGAAGAAAGTTTCTACCTCTAGCAGTAATATCCTTTAAATGGACCTGCAAAATCATGGTGAATTCTGTCCCAAGAATGTTCAAACATTCTGGTCATGGTATGCATTCGTTCGGTACTTGGTTGGGGTATTTGTTGCATATTTTGCATGACTTTATTTTCAATTTCTTAGTCACCTTCAATCCCACCTTAACTCCATTTTCCCAGTGGTCAAAACGCTGGCGAATACTCCTAAATGAGAAGAAATCAGTCAATGTTACCTTCACACTCCGCAGAGGTCAATGTCCGCCAGTCCTCCTTAATAACGTTCCTCTTCCCTCCTTTCCGACAGTCCGCTACCTTGGGTTCTACCTAGACAGTAAACTAACCTGGAAGACTCACTTACAGACAAAGAGACAAGAGCTAAACAGACGCTTTGGACAGCTCTATAGATTGCTGAACCACAGGTCCAGATTAACAATAGAAAACAAAATAACTATTTACAAAACATTAATCAGACCCCTCTGGACATATGGTATTGAGTTGTGGGACACAGCGAAGCCATCAAACATTAGATGCATCCAGGGGTTCCAGTCCAAAGTCCTTCGCACAATCCTCAACACTCCTCCCTACGTATCCAATAAAACCATCCATTCTGACCTGCAAGTACCTTTTGTTTCCGAGCTCATCCCCTCCAGATTTGAAAAGTTCCACACAAACATCCAAGGACATCCAAATCCCCTAGTCCTCTCCTTGGCATCCCACGTTCATCCCGACAACCCTCCCCGACGCCTAAAGAGGAAATGGCCAAGGGACCTCCTACTCCAGTCAGTTTAGTTTAATACCTAGGGAGTAAATGCACTGGCATTTTTCTCCCCCTCTCAATCCCTCCTTGACTCCCTGCCTAGTCTCCTTCTTATCCTAGGATAAGGAGAAGGTGGGTGCCGGATAGTCTATCGCGGGTTAACCTGGGCTCCTCTCTGAGGACGGGTTACGTCCCGGGATAGACGAGCAAGGGCTATTATCATGTATCCCATCAAAAAATTAAGTGTAAAAAATGTACAGATAATTTTTTTTTAAATAAAGAGTTAATTCAGTGTGGAAATTTCTTAGTCTAATTTAGGCTACCAAAAATTTCCTCGTGTTAATGCTTCAGATCACACAATTCGAATATGTCTTTCACGAAGTGATGAGATTAGTTGATTTCTGAAGATGGGGGATAGGAGGATTCCAATTCCCCAGTCAATATACTTTCATCATGTGTAGTTCATTTATGTCTAATTCTCAAGTATGGTGAAAGTTCTTAAGAGCATTTTTCGGGCCAACGTCACAATATGAAATTATGAACTTCATAAGTAAGGTCACTTTGGCAATTTCTTTGCTTTGAATTGGCAAGGAATTTATATTTTCATAGATAATTTTTGTAACAACTTCAAATGGAAACTCCGTCAGTTCTAATTGAAGAATAGGCAAGCGACATAAGCCATCGACTTCTCCATATTTGGCTGTAGGAACATATTCGACGGTAAATTCATGAGTAGAAGGCTACATCTCTGCAGCCTATTTGCTACATTTTAAGATATTCATTTCTTTAAATTTAGAATATGTATCAGGGGACAATAATCTATTTACAGTATAAATTTTCGACCCCATATTAATTTGTGAAATTTTTTTAATTTCACATATGATAGCAGGTCCATCTCTCTCCATGTATGAGTATTTTGTTAGCAAGATTAAGGTTTTAGATGCATACATAACTGGTCGTTTTCATCAGGGTATCAGTGTAGAAGATTTATTCCCACTCCCTTGGATCCTGACACCCGCTGCCAAAATTGAAGGCAATTTCGGATCATAATATGTTGGAATGCTGTTTTCTGTTAAAGCTGTTGTTAATTTTTTAAAGGCTTCTTAGCAGGTTGTGCTCCATTCAAAAGGCGCAACATATATAGCTAAAGTCTTAGGCGCACATTTTTGTAGTACTTCATCATTCCTTTAAAAGTTTCAAATTCCTTTATATTGGTGGGTTCTGGCATTTCTTTTGTAGTTTTATTTTATTTTTTATGCACTAAGGCCTGCTTTTTTATTAAAGTACCCTAAGTATTTCACTTTAGTTCTCAAATATTTGCACTAGGATTTATTTAAACGAATACCTGCAGTTTGAAATCGGCTAAAAGACCCCCCCCCCCCTCTATCACTCTTTCACTTTTTCCTAATACTAAGTCTAAAATATGTAATTCATTGCTTTGTTTTTAAAATAAGTTACCAAACTTTCTTAGGGTTCTTTATTTGCTTATATTGCAAAGTTTTAAAGCCTTTTACGTTTAATAAATATATAATTTAATTGTTGTGCAAGTTTTTTAAATGCATCTAAATGCTAATTTTAAATTAGTTATCCCAGAAATATTATATATACATAATACATTTAGATGAGAATTAAACGTATTTCATATATAACTAATGTATTTTCAGATATGTTAAAATGTAATTTAAAAAAAAAAAAAAGAAATGAAAAACTATCAGATTTGTTAAGTTGGCTAACCCATATCAAGCAGTCTACCAAGAAGAACATTATTGATGGTAAGAGATTTCTGTTTCTTAATTGTAATTGTCCGTAAACATTTTTATTTCAATTCCCTGAAATTAAGTTAACCATTTTCCTCCCTATTATTTTCTTTTGAGTTTTTAAATGATTCTCATACTTGTTTAATCTGTCAGCAATAAGTTTAAGACATTAAGGCAAGTTATGTTGAAATACATCTGCACCTTCTTTTTTATCCATTAAATTTATAACCTCTAATTTGGTAGCATAATAATTCATTAAATTATTTTTTCTATGCTAAATGTACTAGTGATTTTTTTTAATATATCGGTATATATTTCGTCTTATGATTTCTTCTGTCTGGCAAGTTTTAGTATATATTTTACATATTTTAAGCATTTTTGTCTCATTACTTATTCGTCACTTGTATTATCCATCGTTTAAGTTGAATCTCACTATTGAGTTTATTTATTTTATCTACTAATTAGTGGATCTCAAATATTTTTTACCAATTTCATGAATATAAAATACATATAAAACTACAGGCTTATATTAACAAGTTCCTTAATATTCTTGTTATTCACTATTTGCATAATCTAACTTTTTTTTATTTTTATGATGGTTAATAAAACATTATTGATTAAATATGGTAATATTTTGTGCTAATTATTATTGAGTTTCAACGATAACCCTGATAGCTGAAGCATTTAATATATAGCCAAATGTTTAGGTAAACTCTTTTGTTGGTTATTAATGATGTAGTTTAAAATTAATTTTTTAATGTTATTCATAAAATTTTTAATATTCTTAATTTACCATGTTACTATTTCAACATTACTCTTTCTTATATATCCCAAGTTTATTAACTTTAAATTAATGTTTTAGCCCTCAAAGCTTTAGAAAAATTTATAATCTAATTTTTCATTTCAGTTTAACCGCACTTATATCTTTAGTTATTAACTTTTATATTTTTCTGACTTTCAAATTAAATAAAAATTGTTATTAGTTGACTACTCATTTCTAAAGCCTATTTTTCCTGTATTTAATGCCAGATTTTGTCATTAAAAAATTACTAGATTCCTGCCACACGTGTTCATGCCATTGCTATTTTGTTAACAAAATGTTAAACAATTATATTTCAACTACTTTATTTTACTGTGTTGAATGATTGACATGTTTCTAGTCATGTGAATTCAACTCCATGCTGTGAAACACTTACTTTAATGGATTTACAGCCAAGATCAACTGCAGGTTTTCTGGTTTCATATCTACATCTACTTATTCGTTGGTAGTAAAATGACAATGTTCTTTGTTTTAAGTTCATGAGATACTAAAGTTCAACAATCTTGAAAAACAAAATAAAGTCAGTGCAACTGAACGATTTAAATTAGGAAGAAATTTAAGATACATGTGTGACTTATTTTACTTCATTGTAACTATTTGTAATTTTCAAGAAATTACATAGCTAGCTTCTAACTTGAATATAGTATCTCAGTGTTCATTTTTTTTTTTTTTTAATCTCTCAATTATTGATAATACATATGCCCCAGTGACTTGAAACCACAATAAATCTAAAATTTGATGCATGGATATTTTTTCATCTCAAAAAGGCATTCATTTTTAGAACTAATCTGGCATATAATCACAAAAACTTCATTGTATTTGACCTCCAAGTAGGATGAGTATTTCATCAGTGGCTAGAAATTCTGTTAAACAATGTTTTCTGAACATTTTGTTTATTTTTGAATAGTTCATTGGAACTAATTTATCTGTTATGCTTCATTGTTTACTAGAAATATAATTGTCAAACACATGTTTGAAGGACCAATTGAACACAAATGAATTGTTTCTGAGAATTTTAAAAAATCACAGTTTCCACTACCAAGTGCCACTAAGCATTTATCTCATTTTTAACTATATTCTTGAATTATTAAATATAAATGTGCTGAAACCTTTGATAAAAAGTTTGATTTAACGAAAATTATTATTTATCTACACTCTAATTTAGAATTTGGTTCATCTAATATGAGTAGCCCGTTAGTGTTTGAATAAGAATAATAGAAAAATTGGAACAAGCGAAAATTATAGAGTTAAAAGTTAAAAAAATACCACATGATTTTATAAATGATTATTAAAATGTTTGAATTCCTCATAAACAAATTTATTCATTATCAAAATTTCTCATGAGAAAATTTTTCTATTAAGTTCTGAGTCTACGAGCTTTTTTCTCGTAGTAAAATAACACAATTGCTGTTAAATGTAGAGCTTTTGAAACTAAGAGATTGGTTCAATGACTGCCAACTTATGATAAGCTAAAAATATGGTCCATTCATAATTGTAAAATTAAATTAAACAATTCTGAGTACCATGAATATTAATTTGAATGCACAGAACACTTAGAAAAACACAAAAATCAAAAGCACAAAGAATATTAATTTTTTTGGGGAAGTAATCACTTTTGTTTGATGTTTTTTGTTGAGGTTCCATCAAGGTAGTGGTTTCTACTAACTAGTCTTTACCCATTTATGTAGTACTTAAAAAGTATAGAATTATTTGGAAACTTAGCATTCAAAAAATTCATTGGTGATAAATTCTAAATAAACCCTTGACATGCATAAGAAAATATGTGTGCTTTTATGGAAGAGATAAATGAATGCTGGCTTGAAGGTTTATGTCCTTTTTATCATCAGTACAAGTTATCATGTACTTTGCTTTTGCTATGTTATCCATTAATTAACACCCTTAAATATGTTTTGAATAACAGTATTAATTTAAGGCATTAACTTGATTTTTTTAAAAAGGAATAGTATAAATACCCTCTTAATACACGTAGCCCCTTGAAACTTAGGTTACTCTGCATACAATTTCTTCATCACATCTATAGTTTTAATTTATCTCAGTTATGATAATAACCATTGCTACAAATGAAAAACATTCAGCACATTCCATTGTGAAACATTGCCAATTTTGAAACATCAAATAAACTTTTTAGGAAACCCTGTTAATTAGATATACACTTTTAACAATAAAAAGTCATATTTACTTAACAAGGAATCTTAAATATTTTAGCAGTTGAATTTTCATATAAACTCCATATTCAGTGCAATTGTTAGAAAGCAATAAAACAATAATTTTTAGATGTATGCGTCAATATTGTTGGTAATTTGAAATAGCTGAATCATCTTTTTCAATTTGTTTATTTTATTGCAGAACTAGTATGAAAAGGATGCAAGACTTTTAAATAAGCCTTAGTTTTTTACCTGGACCCAACACTTTAGAAGTTCACTCTCTCTCTCCACCTCTTAAAGTGAGCTTGCCCCAACATTACCTTACATTTTCTTGCTTTTTTTCTTTATCTATTACCTGGATTCAACATAGTTTTGGGTGTGTTTGAGAGCTCAAATTAAATTTCCTATTGTTTACTAATCTTCTTTTCTTTTTTTTTTAAATTCATAATCTATCTGCAATTTTTTTTATTATTTTTAATTTAGTTGTATTCTCATTGCTGTTTTCTAAGTTGTGCTCTTACTTCTATTTTCATTCTAACTCATGTTGATATTATTAAGGTAATTTCATTTTGTAAAATCTCATTCATTCATGTTTATTATTTCTTCAGTTCTCTGTTTCTCTTACTTTTCTTTACTCATTTTGTCCTCAATCTATTAGAGTGAAGTACTTTTGTAATTATAACTAAATTTTAAGTATTAATTTTTATTTCCTTACTCAAGTTGCATTTCCATTATTGTGGGAACCCCATTGTTCATCTCTTTATTGCATCATCCATATTCTTTTTGCTATATTCATGTTATTATTTTTTTTTAATATATTAAGATTTATTGTAAATATTTTCAGTTTGCCATATTTAATGAAAATATTCTAAGACATCTTAAAAGTTAAGTCTTAAGAAAATTAAAACTAAGAAATTTTTTCTCTATAAATTTCCAAAATTCTGACACTCCTAATCTCAATCCTAATTTGAATCAGTCATTTGAATAATTTACCTAAGGAAGGCATTTCAAAATTTAATTACTAAAATTTTTTTAAATTTATTTATTTGTTTGTTACAATCTGTAAATAAGTTTACATTTTGTAATTGCTCACAATCTTGTTCAATAGCTGCGAGTGGCATTGACAGGGAGAGAACAGCCAGTGCCACAACTCCAAAAAGAGAGAAAAAAAGTAATAGATAAAAATAGAATAAATAAAAAAAGATATATA
>KZ808343.1:22744-40000 GCA_000696205.2 Oncopeltus fasciatus
AGGAATCTATCTGGATGATATTTTAAGAAATAAAATAAAACAAACTATGGCTTACTGACTAAGATTTTATTATTTTAACTGTAATTAAATTCAGGACAATCCTTTTTGAAGCATGAAAAAACAACTTTTATTTGTATTTATTTATATATATTTTTTTAAACAATAATTATCAGATATTGATTCTAATGTTAGTCCTTATTTAAAAAAGATAAAGTTTTCAAGGACCTTTTTTTTAATTTCTGATTTTTAATAATGAAATCAGGTAAAAGATTGCATAACCCATAAAGCTTACTTAGCTATATGGGGGTATGTTATGCAAATACAATCCAAAATTTTATACTAGAAATACAAAAACACATATCCCAAACAGCTGAAGACATTGAAATACTATTTGAGTTAATTTATAATTCCCGCCTTCATTTTTTTATATAAACAAATTAATATATAATTCCTTGGGAAACAATGTTGATTAAAGCAAGCAGTTGTTTCAATTAGTTCTTACTATTTTTCTCCAGCCCAAATATGCAGCAATATACTCTCAATATGCTGATTTACAACTTTGTTCCTGCAAAACAAGAGGAAAAAAGCCTTACAAAGTCGAATTCAGGTTTCAATACAGTCCCATTTGCGAAATTCATTTAAATTCTAATAAGGGAATATTTTTATACTTGCACATGAAATTATTAAAGAAAATTTTGTGTAATTTCTTTGACATCGCATACAAAACCGCTTGTCCTTTTATAAAGGCTATTGTATATTTAGAAATATGTATTTGCTACTGAATAACCCATTTTCTCGCATTTTTGACAGTTAAATAACACTTTTTTTAAGTGCTAAGACAATCTTCATGAAAAAATGGAGAGTTTTTTTTGACCGTAGATATAATTTTAGTTGGGGTTCGGTCAATCGGAGGATCCAAAAAAAAAAAAAAAAACAATTTTCAGGGCTGCCTATCATAAAGAGAAGAGAGGACGTACTGTCCCTAAGTTCACATTTCCATAACTGACTGATTTTGACTTTTTGGATCTACCTTGATCGAACCCCAACTAGAATCATCTAATAATCTTTATGAACTTTTCTCCTTTCATAAATCAAATTTATTCTTCTTTAAATCTACTGTCCTAAGTGAGTATCTCTGAGAAAACTGGAAGATTTTATAAATACACTTTTTTTTTGGCACTGTCAAACTTACATTTGTTTAAATTTTGTGCTTTTAAGAGGGATTTCCCCCTAACATACTTAATTTGAGCACAACTATACTCGATGACATTAACTTCCAAAAAAAATTTTCTTTTACAATATGTCTTTTATTGGCTAAAAATCCAATGATAATCCAGAGAGTAGGTTATTATAACCTTCCGTACTAAAATAAAAAATAAAATATTTTGTAATTTGAAAAAGGCCACTTTATTTAGTAACTGCTGATTTTTAAGTTATAACATCCTGGTTCAAATAAACAGTTGTAATAGACAAGCTATATTTGGGCATGCCATCCCATTAGTTGAGGTTTTTTCTTGCAGAGATCACGGCATAAATATAAATTCTCATTTGGTGAAAACTTGCCTTTTTTATGTTGCTCTTATAATTTCTAGTCGTTCAAATATGGACGTTTGTGTAGACGTACGTGTAGTACGGATTTAAGAATATTCGATACAAATTTCATGAAATGAAGGTATAACATATATTTCTAAACAATTAATGAGAGGGAATTGAATATAAAAAACTATCTGTTTCAGCCAGGAATCGAACCTGGATCTCCTGCTATCCAGGCCGGCGTGCTTAATCATTACACCACCAGGACGCGTTAGTTGTCTCATTCAATTCCCTCTACACTAGCAAGAGTCTAACCCACGAGAAAGGCGAGAACTTCGTCTTGTACTCGAAGGAGCTGACATTGTCATACATTTTGTCGACTCTCGTCNTTGCTCTTATAATTTCTAGTCGTTCAAATATGGACGTTTGTGTAGACGTACGTGTAGTACGGATTTAAGAATATTCGATACAAATTTCATAAAATGAAGGTATAACATATATTTCTGTTTTGTGTTTTCCTTTATAGCTTTGTTATGTAAAGCATGAAATGTAAAATGTTTTGTTATCGTTCATATATTTCATTTGAAAGTAAAATATTTGCAAGAAACACTCTGTATTGTATAGGCAGTTTATGTATTGGAAAGTAACGTAAGTGAGCTGGTAGTATAATTGAGGTGGTAGTGACTAAGTATATTGCACACTGATAAATTTCGAAAATTAGTTAACTATGAATGGCAATACAAATGATAATTTTTATTTCATCTATAGAATGAAACATATTTTTTTAGATTATAATAATGTCATGTCCCCTCCTATAGAAAACCATGCAAAGCCAATATTTCTTAAAGAAAATCTTCGGGATGATGTAAAACCGTTTAGCTCCAGCAATCATAGGATTTATCGTAAGGCTTTATGAAAATTTTTGAGAACTGATTATTTACTGAGTCTGTGAACGCCGTAAAATGCTATACTGCAAGACCTTCTTGTAGTGCACTTAGTATTATTTTAATCACTCTTATACAGCCCATCAATTTTATCCATAGGAGTATATTGACCACTTAAGTTAAATTTAATATATTTATTTCCTTCACTTCCTCGTTCTCTTTAGACTAGTCTCTGTTCTTTATGTCTCTATGTATTCATTAATTTTGTATCGCATACGTACTTTCTAAATTGATTTAATATTTTCTAATAACATTCGTTTCTCTCAACAAAATATACAGATAAATATTAGATTATAAAATTATGAAAAATATGAAAAAAATAATTTATTAACAAAAAATGATTTTTTATTAACAATTTTGTTTGATGATAAGATAAAATTTAGTATATTTTAGTTTTTATATTTCCATAAATCACATTTGAATATTTAATATGTTTTTTGGGCACTAGCTTATTAATTTTATTATTAATTTTTCTATTGTTTTATACATTGTTTTCTCCTGATCGTGCCTTAAAAACATGCAACCTGTTAACTAAAGTATGTAGCTGAAATCTATTTAGTTTCCCTGACAATTAACTGTTTTTCATCAGCAGACAAAGCGCCTTGGTCCGTGATAAAACGGATCTATACATATTCCATTCAATTGGAACATTCCCGTGAAATTATAAAGGTTTATTTGAGTCATAGAGGGGTCCTGTTAGAGTTTGAGCCTACATTATCCTAGTTGTGTTAGATAAACCCTTTTGGAAGTGACTCACCACCCAAGCCGTCGGAACTGATACGAAACACGTCACATAGAGCTCCTCTGTGCTTCCAGGGAGGGGAGCTACGCCGCCAGCCGGGGGCGGCTGGAATGTAAATTTTCTAGATATAGAATGGCGATGACATTCGCCGATATCGGCTGATAGGATAGCTAGCGAACTAGCGATTCATAGCGCGGCGAGAGGCAGAGAGAGAGAGTGGGTGAGACCCGAGATGACAGAGTTCTGTCTCCCGTTTTGTTCTGCGCAGGGGGCGGCCGTTGGTCCCGGTAATGAGATGGCGGTCGTTTGAATGGCTCTATCGCTGACGTCGATCGAGCGAGAGAGAGCTGGAGAGAGAGAGAGAGAGAGAGCGAGAGAGAAGAGAAACGTTCGGCAAGAGAGTGGCTATGGGGAGGGGGTATATCGCTCTTTCTCTCTCTCCGAGTGGCTCTCTCGATGACTCGAGTGTCACTCAAACATTGTCATTGTTGCTCCGGAATCGCGGCCCCGCGCCTCTAAGAGAGAAGGGACGCTTTCAATGAGGCAGACAGAGAGACAGAGGAGGAGGCTTCAGGCAGATTTGCCCGCTTTCAGGGCAACTTGTTCTTCGGGGTGGAAGGCCACAGAAGGAATGCGCTTTCTGTCCTTGGACAACATGGCCTATCAAGACTCTCCCTTTGCTGCCAGTAAATTCGAATTACCCAAAAACCCTTTTGTTTCTTTCTCCTATCAATGTTCGCACACACCTGGAGAAAAAATACCAATAATTGCGAACCAATTAACCAAAAAATAGCTCCGTGCTCAAGATGATCTTGACAATAACAATTGTAAATATGTCTATACACATTTCTTTAGCTACGGAGCTTTCTCTTATAAGTTGGGATTCTGGTCATTTACCAAGTTCCACAGAAACTGGCTACGCTGGGTTGTAGCCGTTACTACGCGTTCTTTGTTAACAGTCTCCCCAGGTTTTAGCAGTTCATACTAACTGATCCCACAAGACCCTCCACTCATCATCACAAGTTATAACTCGTTGAAGGAATTACTTTCCTTTTTTTCCTAGCGAACAGAATTTGGTAAGAGGTTTTTCCAGATTCCTGCTACCTGTCACTCAGTCAGTGAGGAACCCATTATCGACCATTTGCACCCTTCTTCTGCGTATAAAACAAATGGAGCGATTACTCAATTAATTTATCTGCAAGTTTTTGAGTTTCGGAATCTTCCTCATCTAAATAAGAGTTTTCCCACTTTTTGGATGGTCTTTCACGATCGTCTTCTTCTTCTTCTTCTTCTTTTTTTTTTTGCACCAAAATAGCCAAGTTTAAACTGTTTTAACGACTCTCATTTTCTTAGGGCCTACATTCCGTGAGCTTTGACTAGCATCCTATGTGATTCTGCAGCGGACTTTTTTTTTATTTGGAAACAGAAAATCATTAGCCGTAAAAATTATTTGTTGCCTACATAAATAATGTAGGCTAGAAATCTTTATCAAAAGTAAACAAATTGGAACACTGAGGGTATAATTGTATCTAAATTGACTGCTAGCCCCCTTAATTGACAAATTCTAATTTCATACTTAAAAACCACACTCTATCTAAGCCTACCAAAATGAAAGTAAAAAGTAAGTTAAAATTCCATGTATCTTTATATTTTATAAACATTTTTACACTAAGGAGCATGTAATAAAATAAAATTAATGAAAACCTGTTAACCTTTTTTCTCCTAACTTGTTCCTCCAATGGATTCAGCTGACTTTTTTTTTTTTTTTTTCCAAAAACCCTCTTCATTTTATGCAAAATGTAGATTTCTCACTTACGGACTCCAATATGAGAGATTGTTAAGAAAATAAATATTTCAAGACCGCCTGCAAACTTTAATCCTCTTTCATGAATTCGGAGAAAAATAGTATACAGCGCTATTACGTGATATTATTCAAGCTTTTATCTCAGAATTTCATGAAGGGCTGGCTCTTGCATAAACTATAACAAATCCTTATACTTTACTCAACAGTATTGTCTATTTTTCGAGCAAGAGAAAATGCACATTCAGCTCCATCAGGATTATTTAGGCTGGATTTCTTTATAAATCACTCATAGGACCTCTATTTTTTGCTGTGGTGATATTTCTGAGTTTATAACAGTTTGCTTCTTTCTAAAGCCTAAATAAAAACACACTTACATATCGGGACTGATGCAAGCTATTCATTATATTTTATCACAAAGATATTGATGGCGAACCTCTGTGATGCCGCTGGTTGTCCCTAGCGTGCTCGAGGCATTGAGGGGGGTTCTCCAGATATCTGACTGGATTCGAAATGCCTGAACCAAAGGATTTAACTATATCAAAAAATTACAAGAGAGAAAAGTTCTCGGCTTGGGCTTTGGGCTATGAAATGGAACTCAATGGGATATAGACCGACCCATGCCAAAGTCTTCCCAGACATAGATCATTTGGTATTCGACACCCAGGCGGTACGTTATCTTAGACATAAGACTCACCTGGCGTTATCACAATAACATAACTCTTCAGAAAGCAAAACCCGCCGAAAACAGATGTACTCAAAATCTTCACTTTATGCATAAATACCCCTTTGAAGCGTACATCTACTACTATCACTTAAAATACTTTCCCGCGCAAGACTATTCTGACAAGTCAGATCCGAATCAAGCCAGAAGTGATTAGATTTTATAATCATAGATCCTAGGAATACATTACTACTACAAGACAAGGACAGCGGACAAGAACATTATTAACGAACAACTTAACACACAATCTGACACCATATTTAGACCGCTACTGTTGTTAAAACGAACACACAAACGCAAACGAACAGACGACGCACAAACCAACGACAACGCAAAAAGACAGAAGACAGCATAATCCATAGGCAAACAAACACATTTACAAAAAAACTTTCGAAACACTTAGGACACCTCAACAAAGGGGATTACAACTAATCCCTACCTCAACTTATACCTGGAATAATGGACGATGACCCTCAACTCGCACATGCAACATACCTGATCACCGACAAAAGTGACCCCTACAGCTACCTGACACAACTAACACACAGAAAAACACAGTTGAATACGGACCGTGACAGTGAACGTTTGTATTCGGCCAGAAGATGGACAGTGTCCGAAAGCGCTCGCCAACGGGAGATATACAGAAACCAAGGAAGACGGACAATATAAGGTATGAGAGTTCTAGGAATACATTAACCTGTGTTACTCATCTTGTAAGTGGTATTTATCGATTTGAATGTAATGATTTATGGTGTTTGATAAGAAAGATGGATTTGTATAGAGTGACTCAATATCAATTACTCACGGAGCAAATGTTACTGGTTTAAGGCTTAGACTCTCACAGCAAAGCAGGGTGCCAGATAAAAGGTTCTGCGAGTTGAGTTTAAACTTAGCCAATATATAATTTAAAAGAAGTGTATACAAGACAGGACCTCGTTTTCTTTAAAACACCATGTCATTAAAACTATTTATCAATCATATTTAAGTAAAAACAATATGAAAAAAAGTACTGCATAAGTTCGTGTGAAATCTATTTCTCTCTCTAAAAATCACTTCAGGATTTATTAATCAAAGTAGATCTAACGGTCGATTCTAATCTAATGGTCTTAGAAGAATGACGTTTGTAACAAAGATTAGTTATACACTTTAAATGCTTTCTTTCAACCATTTCCTGTTGAAAGGAGCATAACGAAGAAGAAAAATTAAAATTACCCTACTACTCTTTAAAAACAGTCTACTACTCACAATATACTCTCGACTTTGACAAATTCACACTTTTTGTGACTAAACCCAACCTTGATAAACAAATTTTAGCTAAGACTATTCACATACATTTAGAACATAACCCCATCACATACAGTAATATTTTTCACATCTTGAAACAAAAATCACTATATGATAACGTCATAGCATTTCCTCTTTGTCTACTTCTTTCCTAACTATTATTGTCATGAACCTCCAGCCATTTAATCCCCCTTATCCTTAGCCCACTCCTACATCCGTTTCCTGTTCCCTTCCACACCATTACCTTGTTTGGTATGTTACTCTCAGAATATTATAAGTAATTTTTTTTCTTTCCGATATATTCAGTATCCATTTTATATAATCGATTACACAGCGTTTTATATTTTCATTTACTTCTTTGTTACATTACGACATATAGACATGTTTCTATGTTATTTCTGTTTCTTTTTCATATTCAGCCCTGATGTAGGCCTGAAATTCAGGCAGAAACTTTAGGTAAATTAAACACTTTCTTGCTTACAAATAAGTTTTTAATTCTTCAAATTCCTGATAATCCTCTCTTCATTAAAAAAAAAAAAAAGAAACAAATTTATTTCCAATATTTTCAGGTCATTGAGTCATGCACAAAAAGAAAATCAAATATATAAATATATTTATTGATTTATTTGAAGATACTGTTAAAGACTTGGGAAGTTGGTGTGTGGAAGAGACCTGCACGAAAGGGGGCAATTGAAGCTGCGTCATTTGTCTTGGGAAGAGAAGTCGGCTTACTAGAAATTTGAGATCAGGATTTTCCAGGCTCTTGTAGTACCTTCGCGCCACTTCCATGAAGCATAAAAGCAGCTCGCCAGCGGCCCTTTGAATCAATGATAAATCAGTCTTCATCTGTGGCCGGTCGCATGTTCCGCTTACCGAGATAGTGCAAGTTTTGGTTGCAGTGATAAGTGTCAATGTTAACCAAGTAAGTTTGAGGCATCTTAGTATATAAGTATATTTAATTTATTTGTAGATAATAAATAATTAGGCGTAAGGCATTTTCTTTTTTATATTTTTTTATGTATCAGTATGTAAGGGCAGTAGAGTCTAAGGTTATATTGTAATTTGATTCGTTTATTAGTGATAATAAATTAACTTATATTTATCTCTTTTCTTTTAATTAATAGTGACTCGTAGCCCGTAACAAGATGTTACTTACCAAGATATTATTTGTGATAAATACCAGAGTAATTGTTTTTCTCACCTTACAGCGAGAACTTTTAATGAGCAGATGGGTTGTAATACAGTGTTTGTTAAAATCATCTTACGTGCGTTTCCACACATGGCTGATATTCCATTACCATTTTCATAGCCCTCTGTGATACCCTATCCCTTTTGAATTAACGGAGGTTAGTTCGGTTGTGGTAGGGTTGACTGACAGGGCCGAAGTTGTTGATGACAGGCCTAGGCGGAGAAGTTCGAAGGAGAACGCTCTTTAATTATCACACCCTTCGAGAATGGCGGTGTCGGGGTGGAAGAAGCAGGTTGGATAAGAGAGGGAAGATGAGAAGGTTGTTTAAGAATTTTGGAAAATATATCTAATAGGAAATTTGAGATACATATAGGTAATTTAATACAAATTGAATTCATCAAAAGTTTTAGTAGTAGGCAAATTTTTATTTTAAGTGAAATCTAATTTAAAAGTTTTAATAATAAAATATTTGCACTTTTTACCCTATAAAACTCATAAAAGGCAAGAAGAAATGACATTCTAGTATAAAATCACTTACACTTTTCCTATACTGACTTATTAAAAAATACTACCTTTAAAAGAAATATATCTCTTTATTAAATCCCAATATATGCCAGGTGTTTATTTCAATGAAAATATCAATCACATAAATTTTCTATGAATATAAATCAAAAATTTTTTTTTTTTTTTACGCTGTATATGTGTGCAGGCAAGCGACCGAATTTTACTAAAATGAATTGTGTAATATAGCACCAAAATTTAAAAATACCTTACAAAAATAGCATCCTATCTAGGGCGAATAATCTTGATATAATTATTTTATAGTTCATTTATATTGAGAAATATGTCTCATATGCTTTCGATTGCCTCTCTTTAAGTCATGGTCATTTAATGTAAAACTGCTTAGAGATTGTTATGGAAAACATTAGTTTTTTTACTCTTATCAATGAAAAATTGAAAATAATAATTACTTATATAAGGTATCTTAGCGTCAAGTCATAATTTTAAAAAAATCGGAGATATATTTTCCTAGTCAATTAAATTTTATCTGTTTTAAAGAAGAAAAGTGCAATTCAGAT
Organism: Oncopeltus fasciatus; assembly: GCA_000696205.2. Lineage (NCBI taxonomy): Eukaryota > Metazoa > Arthropoda > Insecta > Hemiptera > Lygaeidae > Oncopeltus > Oncopeltus fasciatus. The sequence goes on from KZ808343.1 coordinate 32,041, forward strand.
CCGATCTCATCTGATAAAAGCCTGTCTGATTGCCACATATCTCACTGCATTTTTAAATTGTAGAAGTCGCAATATAAATCAGAAATTTGAAAAATTCAAAGTTACTTATTATAAATTCTCTTCTGATTTTTTATTTATGGAAAAAAATCCAAATTATTTTCATTATAAAAATGTTTTTAAAAATGTTTCAATATTAAAAGATATGAGAAATAACTGAGATCTTGCGGTGAGTGTATCTTCTGCACATCGCTTACAAGTAAGCTGAGATTACCCGCTACAAATAATTTCACACTAACTTAATTTCTTAAATATGTATGGGTTAAAACCATTGAAGAATAATTATTAAATAGACATGTTAAATACAACTTATTCAATTTAAATTTCAAAATCATAAATGAAATAAAATCATCTTGGGTAGAAGTTACTGTTAATTACTTGATTTTATTTGTAAAAAATGAGTTGATTTTTTAAAAATTTAATACTCTTAGTTCCATTTGTTCACCTCATGAAACAATGAAATTCATTATGAAACTTTCAATATTTTGAAAAATACCCTTATAATTTTACCCCTTCTTGACTTCTTCCCTTCTGTACAAAATTTTATTAATAACGTTCAACACTGTATTAGCGTTGATTTTAATATAACACTAATCTCTTTGTCTCTAATAACAGTTATATTCACCTTACTATTTTTTTCACATCTAACTGTTCGAACTCTTTGAATGACATTTTCAATGTTTACACCTTCAATCCTTTCATGCAAAATGTTTTAAATATGAGTAAAAATCGTGTCTTGTCATCGCAATATTGCAATAATTTGAAATTTGTTGAAATAAACGCATGATACTTTATCATCATTCGGTTATGTCCACCTTGTGTTGAAGGCAGATTAATTATTTAATATACACTTTGTTAATTTTTTTCTATACGTAAAGCAAACTATGGTGAATTAATGGTTTTCATCATAATGTATTTAACAGCTTTATAAATACTTGGCTTCGTCCCATAACAAATATTATACTTCATTTACGTTTCATTGTAATTATGGTTTTGATTTTTCAGATCGCTTTTAATAGTTTTCTCCAAGAAGAAAAGTTCCTTTCAAACAGCCAAGCAAATTTAATTTAAATTAATTTGAATTTAGGTCCCATCATTTCTACATATTACCTCTTTCCCCTCCCCCCTGTTTTACTCTGTTTTTCTGCCTAATTTTACAGAAAATTCACAATTCTTACAATATTTAAATAACTTAATCATTAACTGTTTTAGAGCTTTATTAAGGTATTGAAATTCCTCTTTGGGGAAAATGATTAGGTCTGAATACTGTCGACCATATGGTAAACTCATTAAACTTTAAACGTTTTTTGTCTTATCTGCATGGGGTATCCTGCGCAAATTAATACATTTTTTTTTTTTAGTTTACATATTGCAATAGTTATCTATGAAGCATAGGTGACCTATTTCTCCCCCGAGCGATATCAGTTAGTTCCCGAAGCGTAGTCGAAAGTGGTTTTTACATCCTGATATGAAGTAAATAAAATACGTCGCTAGTAAGATCAAGGCACATTATTGAGGTACATACAACATTTTATCTTCAGCTGAAAGTCCAAAAACTTTTCAATCAAAGAAAAAATGCTAAAGAAAATATTACACAAATTTATGTATTATATTATTTTTTACAGTTAATTAACTTAAATAAAATAATTACTAATAATTTTAATACAGTTGTTTTAGATTCTTGTAATTACACCACATTTTAAAAATATTATTTAGTTTTCAATTATTTTTTTTGTTTTAAATGAGTGTAAGTTTTCCTTAGCTGAAGTAGACAGCTTTATAAATTCATACATTCATACTAGGACGTCCTCATAATAATTAGTTCTAGACATTTTTAAAAATACTTATGATATTTAAAAAAGCTGCTTAATATTGGACTTATATACAGAAAACAAAATAACTAACTATGGGCAGTCAACTAATTAAACTCAAATTTTTAATTATAAAATAAGTTTATTCTTTTATAATTAGTCAATTTTTAACCCCTTTCCAAAAGTAAGCTAATTGATTTCCTTTGCGTTTCTTGCTTAAATTTCAACTCTGTTAGGTTGTAACACTTTTTTTTGTTATTTTCTTAGGCAGTTTTGATTACTTTTCTACCTTGGAAAGAAAGAATTAGGGATATATTGTGTTCATGCTTGTGAAACATCTGGAGGCTAACATTATTTATTTCATTCATTATATAAGTCTCAAACAAATAAACAAAAAAAAAACCTAACTAATAGTATAAATATTATTTTGGTTTTTAGTGTATGGGAACAGAATAAAAAATCTAACTGTAGCAGCCTTGGATCTCATTCTTTCCGGGCCGGTACGTTACCATTTAGGCCACCAGGACAAGCCTGATAAGTTATTATACTCGTGTAGACTCTCCACACTAGTGCGGGGAATTTATTAACTTATCAGGCTTGTCCTGGTGGCTTAAATGGTAACGTACCGGCCGGAAAGCAGGATATCCAGGTTCGAGTCCTGGCTGGGACAGTGAAAGTTTTTTTTTTTTTGTCTGTTCCCTTGCACTAAAAATTGTTAACATTTACGTGGGATTAAATATCACAACAATAATAATATTTATACAATTAAAATTTAAAAGTAAATAACGAGAGTCATTTAAACAGATTGACAATGTCAGCTCCTTCGTGCATAAGATGAAGTATTCGTCTGCCTCGGAGGTTAGACTCTCGACACTAGTGCGGGGAATTTAGTAACTTATCAGGCTTGTCCTGGTGGCGTAAATGGTAACGCACCTGCCCGGAAAGCGGGAGATCCAGGTCCGAGTCCTGGCTATGGCAGTTAGATTTTTTATTCTGTTCCCTTGCAACTAAAAGTTGTTAACTAATAGTAATTTTTTTGGGGGGGGAGGGGGGTTGGTCAAGGTTGAGCCAAAAAGTACATGTTCCTGACTCATATTGGACATTAAAGATGAGATCCAGGTAGCACGATGTCCCCTCTCACCTTCATGATAGCCCTGAAGATATATTTTTTAATTGTATTTTTTGAATCAACCTTGACCGAATACTAACAAAAATACATATACTAATAATCTCGAGGATCAAAAACTCTCCATTTCAAAATGACTAATGTTCTTTTTCTCATTTTATCAACCAATATTTTTTATTCTTATATTGATTGAATGATTTTTGGAAGATTCATATAGGGCTCTTTTAATAGAAATAAAAAATGACATTAAAAAGTATTTTAGTTTGAGGTGGACGGACCCTCTTGAGATTGGTCCGTACACGGCTATAGCCCTGACCACTGCACTCCATTTCCACTAATTACGCGACCGCCTGGAGAGGAGTAGAAAGTGTGGTGGGGGAAAGAGCTGACACGAAGCTGAACAACTTTTTAATGATTATTGTTTGCCGGGAGAAGTGAAGTGTCTTCTGGAGTGTGATTACAATAGCTCTCCAGCGATTCAAAAACAATACTCCTCTCTCTCCTGCTACGATCCAGAGGGAGCAACAAAAAAACTGCTGAGAAGAGGGGAGAGGCAGTGGAGTATTATAATAAAATTGAAGAGGGCAACCGCCTCTTATGTAGGGTTCTTCAATTGCCTTCCGGTAGGGGCGCTGTAAGTCAGGTGTGAGCGAAAGTGACGTCATCTCTCACCCTTCACTTCTTTTTTACTCTGCTCTTAATTATTATATTGAGATATCTTTATTAATATTGCTTTTTTTTTTGTTTCCAGAAGTTCCTTCCTGCTCTCTTTGTTCTTTCATACCCTTTCTTACTTTTCACTTTCCCCTGCTTCTTTCATCTTCTCCTCTACCTTATCGAGATTGACAAAAAAATTTAGAAGGAAATTCCTATTGTTCCTAAATTAAAAAACGTCGCTAGAACGGTATGAAAAAGGGTTGGCTCAGACATTGCCATCAGAGACCTTAGGAAGTTAAAATTAACTCGTGCCATTTATTTGAAAAAAACATAGCTTTTTTCTCATATTAAGTATTTATTTTTTAGAAGTGATAAGAGAAATTTTAAAACCATTTAAGGTATTTTTACGTACATAAAAACTCCTCTTTTTTTAAAATGATGCATGATATTTGTAAAAAATAAATTAGGATTTATTGTATTGATATAGGGGAAAAAAAAATTACTTCGGCCTAACTTTTCCACTTGCAAGAAAGAGAATAAACAAAGACTAAATTTCAATATGATCTTTACAGTAGAAATAACAATATAGACATACATGCACACACATTTTATTTATTTTTAGGGGCGTCCATATTAAGTAAGTGGCTTGCTTGCGGGACTTGTATGCCAAAAGAGCTAAGTTCGTACACCAGTTCTCGAAATCCTTTTTCACCACTGTAAATATAAAGTTCCCTACAAAGGTTCTGTACAAGTCTGGGCTATGATAAATGCCCTAGATATGAAAAAAGGTTAGGAATCCTCCGGATTGATGATATCCGACATCCTTCAACTCATCTAAAAGGGTATACCCCAGCAGAATACTCAAATTTGGATTTAATACATATATATGTATGTATACAAATGTGTGTGTGTGGTGTGTGTAAAATATTTAGCCTAAACTTTATTTATTTAATATTAGAAATACAAGGGCGTTAGAAGAAAAAAAATCTCAGCCGGGACTCGAACCCGGGTCTCCTGCTTTTCGGGCAAGTATTCTGGCCACTAAACCACCGATGCTAGCTAGATAATATCTTCTACTCCCCGCACTAAAAGTCTAGTTTAGCGTACTAAGAGTCTAAACGCCCGAGTAAGACGAATATATCGTCTTATGCTATAAGGAGCTAACATAGCCGGCAGAAGATGGACAGTGTCCGAAAGCGCTCGCCAACGGGAGATGTACAGAAACCAATGAAGACGGAGAATATAAGGTATGATAGTCAGCCATTTGTTAGACTCTCGTTTTTTTCCTATATTTATTTTGCAAATAATGATTTTCCTTGTGGTAATTAATCCCACGTTAAATTTTATACAAGAAATGCAAGGGAGTTAGAATTAAAAACTGTGATTTTCAATACAATATTTAAGTACCATGTGGGTTAAATACCACAACGAAAATAATTTTTTATTTATTAAAATATGTGAAGAGTGTATTGGTTAGGTCTCATGTGACCTATTATTATTATTCAGTACGATCGCTTAGTAAACAAGACACACGACACATTAGCACCGCATGCAACTGGTACATCTACAACCGTGTAAATGTTATCTGTATCGAGAAAATGCATAATTGGTGGGCGTTAGCAGAATATTCACGATGCACTTTTCGACTCCTTTTTCTCTGGCTCTCATTTTCCTCCTCCCTTTTAGCGTAACTAGCAGCCACTCCCCATTCTGTCCTAATACGTAGTCGGGGAGAGAGAGAGAGAGAGAGAGAGAGAGAGAGAGAGAGGATTAGCTCTAGGTTTCGGGGAGGAAGCGATTCTATCATCATCAATTCTCATTAGGTTCTGTCTCCTCCCCCCCCCCCCCCCCCCCAGCCTTCCCCCACCCTATTCACTCGGAACGACATCATCGAGCGTCATCCACTTAAATCTCTGCTACCCTCATCTCCTTGCCCGTCCTTCGGCCATAAACTGAGAAGGGTTCTGCCCAAGAACCTCCAGATTACCCATCATGGATTATTGGACATCTTCATTTTGGAAGATAATACACTATTTTAATCATACATAGTGTTGGAGTCTTTTAGTTAAGAAAGACTACTTGTTCAATAAAAATATATCAATTTGTGTCAACCAAAATAATTGAAATAAAGATTTTGCATATATATATATATATAACTATAGTTGGCCGTCGAGTATTATGCTGGAGAAGTTTCGACCAGGATCAGCAAAATAAAACATACCAAAATTGTTTGTTAATTATTTTATTACTGCCGATGTTTTGACTTAATTTGTAAGTCATCATCATTGTGATGATCTCTCCAGACATCACTATCTCATGTCTGGTAATATTTCCGAGGGAGGTTTGTGGTCTTATCTCAGAACTAAACTTTAAACTAAACCAGTTTAAACAATTAGTGAAAGGGAATAGAATAAAAAAATATCTATCTGTCCCAGCCAGTCTCGAACTTGGATCTCCTGCTTGCCGGGCCGGTATGCTATTCATTGCACCACCGGGACGAGCTAGATAACTTACTAAATTCCCACCACATTAGCGAGAGCCTAACCCACGAGAAAGACGAATACATCGTCTTAAACTCGAAGGAGCTGACATTGTCAAGCTATTTTTCGACTCTCGTCATTTACTTTTTAAAATTTTTCTTTATAAATATTTATTTGGTTGTGAATTATTATCCCACGTAAATTTTAAACAATTAATGAGAGGGAATATAATACATTTTTTTATTCTATTCCCTCTCAATTTTTGTTTACAATTTACATGGAATAACAAGCTACAACCAAATAAATATTTTAAAACAGTTTAGTTCTCGAATCTTAGATGTGACCAAAAACGCTCCCTCAGAGATCTCTCCGGACATCACAATCGCCCTGATGATGACATACAAGTTAAGTCGAAACATCGGCAATAAAAAAAATAATTACCAAACAATTTAGGAGCATTTCATATATATATATATATATCNTATATTTATATAATTGTGTGTGTCAGATGAGATGGCGGAATTTTTCCTTTTAAATTTTAACATAATTCAACGTAATTGAACATACATAAAATAATAGGGTGCATCAACTATGATTCTTAGGATTTTGGATTGAAAGGACTGCATTCTTTCGATGTTGGATGGTTTAACAGTTCCCTACAGTTCGACTCCATACGTCCAGATAGGTCTCAGTACTGTCTTATAAATGGTAAGTTTGTTGGTCATGGTTAAAGTTACTTGCGGTTTAGTAGCTTGTAAAGTTATCTAAATCTCCTACGATTCAAAATAATGAACTTGGGATTACTTTACTACAATTATCATCATGATTTGATATACTTTTTTTTTTACTATTTTCAAAACATTTAAATGTGTTTATATTTTTTGGATCATGCATGGGAAAGTACATTGCAAAAATAACAAAAAAAATTTTTACTTTCACGTTGAAGCTGAGTAAACTCAGCAGATTTATCATTCTTCATTAAAGTTACAAGCAAAAGAGTAAATAACAAATTTTATCTTAAAAGTCGATGATGTCAATGAGTGTAATGGCATTTATTTTCGAATATTATTCTGTAAACATTTTCGTAACTCAAAGAAAAACCGACAACTCGATTAGCAACTTCAGACTTTCTAACATTTTAGAAGCTAAGCAGATTTCCCATATTTAATTTAAAATGAATATAAATAAAAGTAAATGAATGTCGAAATAGACTTTAAGCGACAAAGTTATGGTAATCTAGGCTGTTCGAAGAAAATTGGGGGCAACATTCGAAAATATATGTTCGAAAAAAAATTCTTGAACATAAATGTATAAGTTAGTTTTTATCTTTCAAAAAAGATTGTGTAAAAATAATAAATGAATGAAAAATATAGTATAATTATGTTTTCGTGCTCCTTTAGACATCAAAGTTCCCTTATTCAACATATCCCAAAAATAAATTAAACCAATTGGAACAGAAAGTCGATATTCCTAATTAGATTCTTACATTAAAAATACAAGAGTCATCCCTGATATTACGTTCCTAATTATTTTGCTTAATACTAAGATTTCCCAGACAAAAATAATTTGTACTGAGCAAAACAATTAAGAATGTGATATTATAGTCAAATACTAAAGTCATGGAAATGTGAACTTAGGGACAGACAAAAATAATTTGTACTGAGCAAAACAATTAAGAATGTGATATTATAGTCAAATACTAAAGTCATGGAAATGTGAACTTAGGGACAGGACGTCCTCTCTCATCTTCATGATAGCCCTGAAGATGGCTTACAATGTAAGCCGAAACGTTGGCAGATAATCCTTCATTAAAAAAATACATTTTTTTA
>KZ808343.1:80045-92489 GCA_000696205.2 Oncopeltus fasciatus
AATATATATATATATACTGTCCGATTGGCAGTGCAACCCACCACTATCTAAACCTCACTCCACTCGTTCAACTTGCCATCACGTACTTCGGAAAGTGGGTTTCACTTCGCTCCTATTTGAGCATCCTGTCGGCCCACCCCTACTGGCACAGGTCACTTTTTATTCTTCGAGCGCACACCTCTTCTTGATACAGTTATCCTTTGGACTGACCACAAACATCCTTAGGCCGGCTATCGTGGACAACAGGTGTTGGCCGCTGAGGGAATTATTCAGCAAGGATCTTCCCCTAGGGCACTCTCCTTGATGGGCTTTTGGGAATTCTGACGTAAGGGAAAATACAACCCCCTGCCTGAGCCAGGAGAGGAGACCCTAGGCCAGGGGTAGCACTCTGAACTATCGGCTTGCTTCACTAACAACTAATAATGAATTACTTAGGGTTCAATTAAAATTGTGAATGCTGAAATTTATTATTAAATAAAGTGTCCAAAATATTCTCTAGTATTCAAATGGAGTTTTTTTTTTGTTGCCCGTAGGCATAATAATGCCTCACTAATAATAATTAGATGTTGAGTTTCGGTCAAGGTAGATCCAAAAAATACATATTTTAAAAATTTGTTTTGTTTTTTTAAATTATCTAACAACGTTTCAGCTTACATAAGCTTACATTAAGCCATCTTGAGAGCTATCATGAAGGCGAGAGAGGACGTTGTGTCACCAAAATCCCATTTTCATTTTCCGTGACTGATCCCATTTCATGACATCCAGTCATGAAAATGGGATCTTGGTGACACAACGTCCCCTCTTGCCTTCATGAAGATGGCTTAAAATGTAAGCTGGAGCGTTGGCAGATAATTTAAAAAATACACACTTTTAAAATTTGTATTTTTTGGATCTACCTTGACCGTGGCCAAGAAAAAACCAACTAAGAATTCTCTAGTATTTTGTTGTGGGCACAAAGTGACTAAATTGCGGATAACAATGCCATTAAAAAAAAAAAAAAACATTCTTTATTAGGAAGAAAATCAACTGAAAAAGGTAAGAAAGTGGAGTTGAACAGTTTTGGCAGATGTTCAGTATAAAAATCAAGCTATTTAAGTTGCTACCATGACGCGAATTAAAAACTTCTTTGGATCTTCACCGGTCCTAAAATGAGTTCCTTTAACGTTACGAAAAAATCATACTTTTAAAATGTAAAAAAAAAAAAATTTAAAAATTTAATAAGAAAAACATAAATTTTTATATTTATTTTAGCAAAAGACAATTAAGAAGATTATTTTCGAATCTTGGTCGGCACCTCTAATTTTTAAAATATAGCTATATCAAATTTAATGTTTAGGCGTCATAAAATCAAGCTATTCTTACATATATAGATATATAAAACGGACCATAGATTTAGCTTCACCCATCTAGAAGAGGTCATCTATAACTTTTCAAAAGTCCTATCATTGAACCAATGTGAATAGCTTGATTTCATAACGAAGAATCAGCCATCGAAGGGGGAAAAAAAAAATATGTTTCCGCCCAGGATCGAACTGGGGACCTTCTGCGTGTTAGGCAGATGTGATAACCGCTACACCACGGAAACCGCTTGGTAGCGCATTTCGATGCAGCAATAATTTAATGTCGTTTACTTATTTTTTGGAAGTATAAAACATTTATGAATGGCATATATTAATAAAGGTGCTTTATGTTTTATACTTGCTGATGATATACTATAAGTGTACTCAAGGAATGTTTGAAACTTTTAGAAGAAATATTTAATATTTACATATTCAATTAAAAATGTTTTTCCAAGTATGCAGGAATAATATTTCAAATAAAGCAATGAACTTATACTCAAAATGAGAGTTTGTTGACCGTAGATATTATTCTAAGATGATTTTAGTTGGGGTTCGGTCGAGGTAGATCCAAAACCAATAACAAGTTAAAATCTATTTACACCATCCTCAAAGACCCCATCCCCCTTCCTAACAGAACTAATGTCGTCTATAAAATTCCCTGTTCCACACCGCATTGCCAAGGTTCTTACATTGGACAAACAAAAAACCCGATTTCCCGCAGAATTAATAACCATAAAAATGACATCAAGAATAAACTAATAAAAACTGCCCTCACCAAACATGTTTTTCATGAAGCACACACATTTGACTTCGACAGCTTAACCATTCTTTCCACTGAACCCTACCAACACAAACGTCTTTTGTCTGAAACCGTTCACATCAACTTACAACACTATCCAGTTAACGACAGAACAGACATAGAACAAATTTCCTCAACTTATTCTAACATTTTTAACATTTTAAAAACCAACAACCCTCCGTCTCAATAAACCTGTCAAAACATTTTTCTCAGTTCCAAAGTCACTTATTCCCAATAATACCCTTCCCTTTTTTTCCTTTGTCCTTTTATTGCCCTCTCTTGCAACAGGCCGCTTTCCATTTACACCTTCCGCCTGCCTTGTACCTGCTACCCCCACTCCCCTTTCTATTTCATAACTCAAAACAAATTCATAATGTTCAGTCATGGAAATGTGAACTTAGGGACAGGACGTCCTCTCTCATCTTCATGATAGGTAGGTGTGGCAAATTACTGCTTTAATGATATTTCAATTGTTTCTTGTCAATTAGTTGTTGGTTTGCATGTTTTTTTCAAATTGGTTCTTTTTTCAATATTGTTTTCATAAACTTTTAATTGTCTTACACAGCTTTCTACTTTCATACTCTTGATATCACATTATATTATAATTCTCTATTATACTAATTTCAAATATTACTGTATTCTCATGACATTGTATTTCTACAGCCCTGAAGATGGCTTACAATGTAAGCCGAAACGTTGGCAGATAATCCTTCATTAAAAAAATACATTTTTTTAATTTGTGTTTTTTTGGATCTACCTCGACCGAACCCCAACTAAAATCATCTTACAGTGAACTTATAGATTTTCGTATTGATATAATATATATTTCAGGAGTTATAAGTGATAATGTAAGTGGGGGGTAACATGAAACTTTAACGGTCTAGGAGCAGCAATTATTTGTTTCCTTAATGAAATTGTAATAAATAAGAAAAAGTAGGAGAAAGATTGTTTGAACATACAAATAGAAAAAAAATCACTGTGGTTGAAATTTTCGGGGAGATTTCTCGCCCTTCATCAGTGAGGATTTCAGCCTTCAAAGGAAAAAAAAAAAGAAATGTTTCCGCCCAGGATCGAACTGGGGACCTTCTGCGTGTTAGGCAGATGTGATAACCGCTACACCACGGAAACTGCTTGGTAGCGCATTTCGATGCAGCAACAATTCAAATAGTTAATTTAATTAAAGCAATGTTTAGGTTATTAACCACATTCTGGAATAAAATTTCAAGCGACAAAGGGGCTTTAGAAGGAGATCAAAATTTATAATAGTAATATCTTTGTTATTATTTATAAATATATATTTTATTGAATGCTACAGCCAGGTTAATACAAACATTAGTTATCATATATATTTTTGCTCATCCATTTGACTGGCTTTTAAACTAAATTTCCTCATTTGCTATCATTTTTATTTATCTTTAATGAAACATGATAATACTGTTGAAATAATGTAGTCTCCGCGCGAAGGGAATTTCATTTACTGAATAAAGTTATATTTAAAGCATTATTAATTTTTTGAGCAAAAGAAAATATTTCATTAAGAGTCGGGTCTCAAGTAAGAATCATTTTTAATTGGGTAATTCGGCTGAATAACGTAAAATATTTTTGAAGGATTTTTTTTGCTATTTATTAAAATATTTTATCAGGAATAGGCACAAGCTTTAGTTTTTTAATTGGGTTTTTAAAAGGAAATTTTTCTGCTATTTATTAAATCCTTTTCGAATTATTAAAATTTACCTTACCAAATTTAAATACTGTCCCACTCCAAATGAACCAATTTAAATAACACATGCATAATACATACAAGGAGACTGTTTCAAGCAAATCTCTTTTCAACTATTGCACATTAACTAAAAAAAAAAAAAAAATTATTTTTTATTAATCCCTGTGAATATAAATAAAATATATTAGGTACTTCATAATGAAATATATAGTGTTGTAGGTTATTTTTTTTTGTCTAAGAAAGTTAGTGTTAAGTCAGTCTTTCAATACAATAAATAAAACAATCTCGTAAAAATATAAGCAGAATTACATGAGAAAAAAAATTATTAGGTAATTATTTTATTTTATTATTGCGGAAGTTTCGACTTAACTTGTAAGTCATCATCAGGGCGATAGTGATGTCTGGAGAGATCTCTGAAGGTGGTTTAAGGTCACATCGCAGACTATCATCATAAAATTTTTATTATAATTATTGCAATAAAAACTTTACCCTACAATTTTGGAGTATTTTATTTTTCGCATCCTGGACGAAACTCTGATTGATTTCTCCAGCAGAATACTTGACGGTCAACTAGCCTCCAATAAATACGTTTGTATTTATGTTCGAGGCCAAGGCCTAATTCCATGGGATCAGTGAAGTTGAAGTCAAAGACATACGAGATGAGTATATACCTGTGTTTGATGCTGAATTTCTCGAAACGTCAGATGACGCAATCTTTAGCCAGAATTTTGCTCAATATGAGATTAATGAGATCAACACAAGATTTGCAAAAATGTGAATGTTTCATTTTAGCAATATAACTGAGATTTCTGCCGATAGTCCAAATCAGGATGAGATGAAATGATAATCTTAAAATCAAATCCTCGTTGACAACGGCTTTGCCAGAATTGAAGATCATGGTTAACGCAACTATTGTCAAGCCAACTGGAAGCTAGAGACCCTAAGCAGGAAGGGCCTGACCAACATAGATGTAACTTCTTCAAGATTTGAGGTGGGCAAACATGAGATCTCAGGAGAGAATCGTTTCTTATGATGCGACATTTTTCCATAGATGTACAGGTACAACACTCGAAAAAAAAACTGAGACTCTAAGTATTCCTCAAAGGATTTCAGTTCATGAAATGCGGTATTGAGCCAACTCAAAATTTTTGTGAATCCCAAAAGCAAGTAACGTTAGAGATTGTGGCACGTGAAACATGACACGTACGAGCAGAATCGTTTTCCCTTTCTTCGCTCTCAGATGCACCGCTCTGTAAGCTCCTGATGAAATGTCGCAAAAGCCAGACTGACGAGGAATAGATTGATGTTGCACATTGGATATTGTGATTGTAGACAAAATATGATTTTTAAGCTCTAACCAACCTTCTTGGATTCCTGGATCAGTCAGTTCTTCTTCCCAAGCTATTTTGGCCTTCCATAACTTTCTGAAGCAATTATTTAACATTGAATTGACAGAGGGAGGCAAACCCAAAGGTTCAACAATGTTGGAACCCTTGGATAGCATTTCTCTTTTCTGAAGAGGGAATACTTCTTGACCAAGTAGGAGAAGGAATCTTTGGGAGAGGTCCTCAACAAATCAAGGATTTCTTGGCGGTTCTCCGATCTGGATGCAGGTTGAGTTTCTCTGCACAAATAGGAAGTGACAGGACTTCAGTTGAAGCCCACTTGCTTATAGCGAGTCCACCCTTTGCAGGTGGTTCGCACAATATACTGTTAATGCTTCTGTTAGACCGTCGACTCCCGTGCATATGCTGTCTACATAGCTTTTCTACAAAATGCGGCTGGCATCTAAGGGGAAATCTTTATCGTTTATTTCAATAAGCTCTCTAATAAATCGCATTGCATGAAACACACTAGGTTAAAGCCCATACGTGACCCTATTGAAAACAGGTCATGTAATACAAACATGAATAGGTTACATGACTTGTATATTTTTCATAGATTTGCTGAAGCTTGTGGTCGATTCCTGATAACATATTTTTAGCATGTCCCACTTAGGTATATATTAGTCACATGGAATGACAATATATGTATATAAGATAGACTTTATTAAGTCTATTATATAGTCCATCTTTATTAGGATTATTATCTGATAATTAAAAACAGATCTTATTTTTAGCTTCTCCATTCCAATTGATAACAATTTTGGAAAGAATTGATAATAAATTTCATTAATACACCATGATGTAGACACAGTTGAGCACGAGTCTCTTCCTCCCCATCAGCCTATTTGCCCTGATAAAGGCCTGTAATCCAGGCCGAAACGTATTTTTTATTTACGAATTAGTTTTCAATTTTTTAACTACCAAGACCGTATTCCTGACGATCCTCTCTTCATAAAATTGGTAACATTTCTTTTTCAGTTGTGTAATAGTGCTGACCTGAAAAACTTACATTCTTTAAGATATATCTGCTAAAGGTAATCATAAGAATTTCGCAATGCATATAGTTCAGGCTTCGATTATATAATTCTGTTGGGACGAAGAACTGTACGAGTTTTAGCTCTGTATGTGAGCAGAGAACTGGATTTAATTTGTAGTTTTAAGGCACTCTACTACTAAGGTATTATTATTATTATGGGTACTATATTTTATTATTGTATCTCACATATTTATTACTATAATCTATATAATACCCATACACACACAGGCGCACACATATAACATAACACATATACATATAAATATATCACATAAATATTTGGGGAGATGAACACCTATTTAAATTAGAAATTTTGTAAATGTAATTTTCACTTACGTTAACTTTCTTTGATATTAATGTATGGGGTCTAATGTACTTGGAGATCTTGGAAGTTAAGAGAAGTCAAGGGATCAAGACACCATGATATTATTAAAAAAATATTTAAAACCCAAATTCGAAGACGGTGACCCAAGTCTACGGTTTATATATAAATAATAATTATAAGTTGAAAACGAATTTATAATTTTAAAAGTCGTCGTCCAATTTATAATGTTTACTACAATAACACTGAACAACAAAGTTTTTGTTTCGGGGTTGAAATTAGCTGATTTTAATGTATTTCCACGTGTTAAAACAGAAAATGACCATAAAAATTATATATTAGCTCTTGTTTTCAAGATATAGTATCATTCTATTATATACCATATATATATTGAGTTTTCAACAAATGAAATATTTCATCACCAACAGTTGGTACACATGTTTGTTTACATAACACCCCTCTCATCAGCTGTTCATAAGTAGTAAACATAACCTTTGCGAGTTTGTCAATTGTACGCACGTGGTTGTTATTGAAATTATCGTGTGAAGTTGATTTTTAAATTAATTTAAGTGCTGATCTGAAATGCCTCGAAAGTGTGTGAATTCTGTCGATAGCTTTTGCTATATATGTGGTGAAATAACATTTAAGGCTCAGAAACGTAAAATGTCACCTATCATTAAGACTGCCTATGAACATTATTTTGGTGTAAAAGTTGGGGACCAAGATAAATCATGGGCTCCTCATATATGTTGTAATTCTTGTTCCGTCATATTGCGAGAGTGGCTGAAAAATAACAAGCGGGCAATGGCTTTTGCAGTACCTATGGTTTGGCGTGAGCCTACCAATCATACAGACGACTGTTATTTCTGCTTAACTCCTCCCATTAAGCAAGGTTTATCTATGAAGAAAAGAGGAACGGTGAAATACCCTAATCTCCCATCTGCTCTTCGGCCTGTACCACACTCAGACAATTTGCCAGTCCCTTCTCCACCCCAAAACTATGAAATTTTAGAGGAAAGTGTTGAAGTCTGTTTACAAGAAGCAACCCATCCTTCTACAACCTATGACCCTGATTTTGATGTAAGCGATAGGTCTAGTGATCCGCACAGAATTAGTCAAGCAGAGTTGAGTGACCTTATAAGAGATCTTGGCTTGTCTAAGGAAAAGGCTGAGCTGTTAGGGTCAAGACTTCTATTTCTTCCCAAAGTAAATGCTAATGTGTTTAAACTATTTTCAAAAAGTTTGACCAATAAATATGTGATGAAGGAGACACTTTTTCTACCTTCCCTCCAACATAAACATATTTAACGTTGCTATTTCTATTCTGAATCTTTCATTCATATTATTTGTTTTATTTTATTGTTTGAATATGAATAATTTGATTTTTTTTAGTTATTGTACTATTTAGTAATTGTATTCGTCTGATTATTTTGATTTGATGTTCTCAGGGATTAATCCCCGGTATATCTTAGACTGCGGCCGACAGGCAAGGAGTCCAAGAGTTTCTTGTAATTTAAAAAAATTATTTAAAATCTAAGCAGATTTCACAATGCAAAGAAAAAAATTCATTTCAAATTAGAAAAATAAACAAAAAAATTGTATTCGTCTGATTATTTTGATTTGATGTTCTCAGGGATTAATCCCCGGTATATCTTAGACTGCGGCCGACAGGCATGGAGTCCAAGAGTTTCTTGTAATTAAAAAAAAAAAAAAAGAAAAAAAAAGACTAGTTTTCTCCTATCTTACCTAAGAGGTGATCCCCGTGATCGACGAGCAGGGAAAACTCCCTGACCTACTCATCCAAAAGGACAATACCTGATATTGTCATATTCATATATTTGTACATATTCGTGGTTTTAAGTTAATTATAAGGTAGAATTAGTTTAGCATTAAGCTTTCATCGTTAGACTAACACGGGAGTCCCTCCCCTCAGACTCCTTAATTATAAAATCTAGGATGAGTATATATCTGTAAATTATTGTAACTTAACACTTGTACACACAAGTATTAAAAATTGTAATTCATAAAATAAGGTCTTTTCTCCCCTAGCCTCTTATTGGTCCGCCAATTGGAGGTTAAAATTTGTACATAAATAAATAAAGAGGGTAAGAAAAAAAAAATAAAGGTTTAGTTTCCATTATCTCCAACACATCCAGTGAAAAACAAATTTTGACAGTGACAACTCAATTGTGACAGTTCAGTGCTTCTGTGGTAAGGACTTATTGTTTATTATTTATTATTGTAAAATAGCTGTGAGAAATAGTTGTAATCTCTAATTGCACAATAGATATAAGGGCAATAGATTATTGTGACATTCCATTTCAAGAATTTCAGTTTACAAAGATAAATTATTTAATATGAATTATTATAAATTTTACATTCTGTAATGAAACTTCTTTGTCATTAAAACATATGAAGCAAGAGATTTAAGGGTGTGCCTAGGAGGGTTGAATGGCGTATCGTACCCCTCCCAGAGGGTCTAGTCTGACACTTAACGAGCTAACATATTCTCTTTTTTTTATAAATATTTTATTTGGTTGTGGTATTTTATCCCACGTAAATTTCAAACAATTAATGAGAGGGAATAGCACGCCGGCCCGGATAACAGGAGATCCAGGTTCGATTCCTGGCTGGGACAGATTTACGTGGGATAAAATACCACAACCAAATAAAATATTTATACAGAAAAAATTAAATAAAGTAAATGACGAGAGTCGACAAAATGTATGACAATGTCAGCTCCCTCGAGTACAAGACGAAGTTCTCGCCTTTCTCGTGGGTTAGGCTCTTGCTAGTGTAGAAGGAATCGAATGAGACAACTAACGCGTGCTGGTGGTGTAATGGTTAAGCACACCGGCCCGGATAGCAGGAGATCCAGGTTCGATTCCTGGCTGGGACAGATAGTTTTTTATATTCTATTCCCTCTCATTAATTGTTTGACATATTCTCTTTCTTCTGTCTTTTTCGGTTTGCAAATTAGATCAGTCATTTATCCCTATTACCCATCCCTCTTGCCCATCTTTAATGAACTCCTGATGAATCTACTTTCTTTTTTTTTACTTAGTTCCAAGGTCTCGAGAACATTTTGCTAATGGTATAGAGGCTTTGACTACCGCTTTGGTTCTTTTGTGAAAGAGAGAGATAAAATTTCGAAAGTTTTGCCCGATAATCCGAAGGTCAGCACCATTATTCCTTCCACTTTTCTGTATCGATTCCGGTTTGTTTCGATCTGCAACACTTGGAGACGCCCTCTTTCTGGATTCGGTTTTGCATATGGGGCGAGGGTGTTGGGAGTGACTTCCAGCTATCAGGGCTATCAAAAGATCCAGGTTAATTGAAGGTTTTAGGTGTTTTTGGAGAGGAGAGAGATAAACATGGTTGTTGGATCATTTTAGAAATTTATCATTGATGAATTCGGGGGAAATATTTTTACTTTATGCTGATTCTGTTAGTGAATTAGAACAAGCACAAAAACATTTACTAATAGTTAACTTTTTCCTTATGGATATTATTACTTCTTAATTATTCTTTTCCCACAAAAACATTTTTACTTATTTAAAACATTCTGATTTTGAATATTAAATCCGTCCTAAATTCTTGATTCACTAAAACTATTTAAATAAATATTTTTTTGCACTGAATTAAATTTAAAATTATTGAAGTTTCCGCTACTTACTTTTAAGGTATGTTCTATTTGATCAGAAATAAATATAGAATAATACGACATAAAAGATAAACTATTAATTACGAATTTTAAAATTTTTGTACATATATGGGTGAAATGAAAAGTCAGTTCAAAACACATTTTATTACCCTTATTTCTCCTTTATAGTCATTGTAATTTATTCAATTACCGTTTTACTCGCAGTAATTTGTTGTAATTCATTTTGTAGCATACTGAAACTGTTGGAACCCTATCTATAAATATAAACCTTGACAGAACAAGAGCCGAGCCAATAATTTTTTTGTTTTCATTTAAACCCATTTGAAGTACTCCTCTTTTATTTTATATTCTTAAAATTTTCAGTGTCAAATGAACTTACAAAACCAAATATGAACATTTCACAGGAAATCGGTTATTTCTTTTTTTATTGGTTTTTTTTTATTCATTTTTTTAAATTATTAAATACTGATTTTAGTTGTGGTATTTAATCCCACGTTAATTTTAGCAGGAGATCCCAGGAGTCCCAGCTGAGGTAATAAGATTTTTTTATTCTATTCCCTTGCCTTTCTGGTATTGGTCATTTCTATTCATGTACATTTTTAAGTATTCTTCCTCTCTTTTTATTTAAATAAAATAGAATCATAGGATCTTTTTATTGTTTTAATTTTAAATATAAAACATTAACTTTGAGTAATTATTAACTAGTAAAAATATCGAAATTTTCTGAAATACTGCTTAATACATTATTTTCAAATTTGTACAAATATTAATCTGACAATTATATTTTGATTTTCTTAAAAGCCATATATCCCCATATTTTTCTGTGAAGTGTGGTAGATTTTCCGTCAGCGTCATGGTAAATACAGAGCAGTTTATGGCGGCATTATATCTGATAAATGGTCAGATTTGTATACCAGACTGTTAAATTTGGCTTCTAATAAATTCAGCCTTTCGTTATTTTGTGGGTCTTTAATGTTAGAGCGTACAGCCGTCATTTTTTTTCTTTAAGTGTTAGCCTCTCTCTCAACCACTTAGGGTCATGGAGAAAGGGGCTATCTACAGGTTGCCACCCTATTCAATACATCCATGACTCAGGATTATTCGTAAATAAAAGCTTTTCCTTGGCGGGATTTGAAGATGCAGCGCCAGGATTGTGATACCTGAACAGATCCCATGGACTACTCCAAACAGTCGTCATTGATATAGTGTTTTGGGAATCATGTCACTGGTGTTATGGGATACCTCTGAAGAAGTGTTCCTGTTTCAGTGGATCCCATTATTGCTTATGTAGAGGTTGTCTATATAGTTGTGGGGGATAATTATTTTGTTGGTTGTTATGTGAGTGGAAATATGAGTGGTTGTTATATGGGTAAAGATACTGTGGTTAATATTAAAGTTGTCATGAGGGAGGAAACGGTTGTAATTTAATTCGTTTAAATTTCGAGATTTAAAACTATGGTGTGGGTACCTGGGGTTTTGGTAATCTTTTGGTTCTTTTGGTTCTCAGTTTCTCTCTGTGTTATTTTAAGGTCTTATATCATGTTATCAGTACAGTCTATCCATTATGTGCGTAGCTTTCTTTTGAAGTTTGAATTAAAGTTGAATTTCGCAACTACGTTATCTAAATTTGAGTGTGTCATATGGGACAGGAAGTCGCTTAAGTCTTTGTATAATTTTGTTTTTACGTGTTATATAATCTTTTTAAATCTTATTATTTATGTATTCTGTCGCTGATAATTGTTCAACCGTCTTAAAGTCTTTACATGATTTAAGCAAGTAGGTCATAAGTTCCTCGAGTTTATTAAATGCACTGGTTGATTGACTGTGTTTTGCATTTTCTACTAATCCAGACTTAACAGTCTCAATTTAGATTGGTCTTAGTGAAAACTGAGGCGAATAAAGCATCTACTTCTACAGAAAAAAAAGTTAATTCTCCAAGATCGCCGTCCTATGTGGGAATATTTTTTTTTTCCTTAAGACACCATTATACCGTACATTTCAGTATACAATGTTTTTTATCTTTAAAGTAATAATTACATTCAACTGTTAATTTTTTAATAAAATAAAGGAAGAAATACAAAAATAAATAATTTATTTTATATAACCTTTATTTATATATTACATTCTGTTAAAAATAAATAAAAACATTTTGTAATTTGATAAAAATGTATAATAGAA
>KZ808343.1:188167-199047 GCA_000696205.2 Oncopeltus fasciatus
AGAGGAAAACTCAGGAAGTAAATGAAGATTGCTCATTTGACTGAAATTAATCAGAAATGTTACAATTATTCGGGAAATAAGTTTAAAATTTTCAAAATCTCTTTAGGCACTTCCCAACCACCCCTTGGAACGGCAGTAGCACTTGCCACCATGTGGGAATAACCCTCAGAGGCAATAAGAGTTTTTAATTAGAATGGCAGCGTGGGCGTCGGGATAACTGGATTTGCATAGAGTAACAAGGTGTGTTGATGCCAGGGTATTTCCCTGAGGGTCCGGACAATACGGTCCACCTGATGCTCTTCTTCTACTGACCTAACCTGTTCAAAATGGACTGAATAGTCGGCGCACGCGAGAGCTGCGTAAACCAGCGGATTTCTCAAGCCTCATTGGACGTGACCTAACAATATGGAAAGGGCCTTAAGAATGAAAAGCAAGATCCCAAAAAGCTGTATGTAGACTTTAGGATGCTGGAGTGGGTGTAGCTCACAATATTCACAGCAACATTCTTAAATGATTATTTCAAATGTTTACTTTACGTAAAAATGTATATACTAAAAGCTTTGCACACATTTTCGCCGACAATATTTTATTATTTTCTTTGAAATACTATTAATAATGAAGATATTAAGGTAAATAATCTAAAAGGTTATTTCCACTACCAATGAATATAGAACTATCATACCTTCTATTATCGGTCTTCATTGGTTTCTTCAAACCATCCTCCGTTGGCGAGCGCTTTCGGACATTGTCTATCTTCTTGGCCGAATACATGGGTTCACTGTCACTGTCTGTATTCAACTGCGTTTGTATTCTGTGGGTTGCTCAGATGCGTCAAGTATAAGAGTCGTTTAGCAATATCGGTCGCTTTGTCGGCGATGAGGTCTGTCAAACGCGAGAGTTATAAGGATTTGACAGACCTTATCGCCGACAAAGCGACCGATAATGCTAAACGATTCTTATACCTGAATACAGACAATGATAGCGAACACATGTATTGGGCCACGAAGAAGGACAATGTCCGAATGCGCTCGCCAACGAAGGATTGTTTGCAGAAACCAATGAAGACGGATAATAGAAGATATTAAGGTTTATGCAGATTTTTCATCAAAACCCTCTCCCCCCCCCCCTCTTCATATCTGATTTCAGACAAAAAAGGTAATTTCATAAAAAACAATTGAAAGCCTATAAAGAGATTTTGTTGTATGTATATTGAACAGATTAAGACAAAAAAAAAAGAGAAAAGTTACGTCACTGATGTTCACACTTGGTCGACTAACAAACAGGGGGCACTTAACACACCTTGTTCATTCATAAATATCAATCGTATTATATTGTTTTTTATTAATGTTTTAGAAATAAAATATTAATTTGTATAATTTATCCATTTTCAAACAAATATCAGTATGTACACGGTTTCCAAGAAGTACCCCCAATACAATATTTTAAAACGGGGGTCCTCCAAAAATAGCTTTACATCCTCGAAGGAAATCTGTTGTCAAAAAATCATTTAAGAAAAGTAAGATCAAAATATGTATTGGATATATATACATTTCTCTATCTTATGAAGGGATATATTATTATTATTTTATCGTTAGAACAATTTCTCAATTAAGCCTCTCTCCCTTCAACTTCTCCTTTGCAATCCCAGCCATTAACGATCTCATTCAATCTTCTGCTGAATGAATTAATTGAAAACGGAAATATATGCTGTAAAATTTGTTTCCTTTTTTGATATTAGATTTTTTTTTTTAATTTCCTTTTTTTATTTTTTTTTTTCCGGTATGTGAAACATGGTGGTCATTAATTTCAATCAAGACAACCTTTTGAGTCTTTCAAATTATTTGATTAAATGAAATAGTTTCATACCAATAAATATGATTAACAAATTCATTTATGCACTGCAGAGGGGGAATACCATAGATGTTTGTTCCAAAGCAAAATTGTTTGTTATAATTTTTATAAACATTCTCTTTCTCTCTGTTTCTCTATCTCTCTTTATAAACACACGAAATGCATGTACGCAATACACACACACACACACACACACACACACACACACACACACGCGCGCGCGAATGCATGTACATATATATATGTATGTATGTATAAAGTGTGTGTGTATTTGTCTTAAATATTTTTTTCTTCTTGAAGATGCCTGAGAAGGAAAAGCGGAAAAAGTTATTTCAGGTTAGCTGAGACATGTGAATATCTTGATTTTCATAAGGGAAATTCGCTAATAAATATTCTATCTCCTCTTTTTGCTGCTACTGCCTCAATGGGCATTTAGGATTCAGCTATGTGGGGGAGGAGAAGGCAGGAAAGTGCGACTGGAGGAATGATAGATAAGAGGCGATGATAAGGGACAGCTGTTGAGCGCGGGAGATGGAGACTAACGCGGGGGTGGGGATGACACAGGGCTGGGCGGACACTGACGGATTGAGAAGGATAGCTCTTATAACTCTTTAGGCCTCCATCTGGCAATATCATTCCAGCATGGTCCCTCAAGCCTGGCTGGGAAGGCTAAATAGGACTGTCTCTTATCAGTGTACACCCTCAAGAGATAAGGTTGTTCGCGCCCAATCCGCTTGAGGGAAGCTGTTGTTTATTTTTGTTAATGAAACAATGGCATTATAGAAGAAAATGAGGATATGAAAAACCAAATGTTAATCACCCCGGAATGCTTATGAAATGATCCCAGACTATTGTTAGCGATGTGATACCGTCGGCTATCTTAAAACACTTTTTTTAAAAATAACTTCCATAATATTCATTACATTTAAGTTTTTTTATTTATTTTTTATAAAGTTCTTGAACTGTTGTGAGAGTTTTCATGACTGTTCAATATTTATAAATAAATAATGGCATATTTTCTTGTTTTACGATTTTAAATTGTAATTTTGAGGTTCGCAAAAACTAAATTTATGTAATTGAGCAGAATATAATAGAATAATTTTTGTATTATATTTATTTCTTTGCATTAATTGTATTTATTTTTTGAGGTATGATATGATTTTCCCCCCACAGTTTGGTAGCAAAATTGTGAAGGTGGAGACACATTATTTTTTTTTCTTCAGCTACATATAATGCATGTGTATATAATGGATCCTCACTTCTTAAAATTCTGTAATAAATGTGCAAACAATTGATTGTATACATATAAATATTTAATCCTGTAATTAACCAATATTATTTGTAATTTTTATTTTGTACTTAAATTCTTTTAGAAAATGATTTTGTACTTTGAATTAAAAATTTTTTTTTTTTTCTATTAAATTTATCACAGAACTTAAGACCTTTAAGAAATCAAGCTATTCGTGTTTATATCTTTACATGACTTTAGAAAAATCCTTTAGAGAAAGTAAAAATATGGAACATCCAAAATTATATATATATAATTTTGAATTTTTATTTTTAAAGATCTTATATATAGCATTTCTCATGCTAATTATTTGATAAATTCATTAATAGCTGAAACGGAATGATAAACTGATGAAGTAAATGATAACTGTTGGTGTCCATAATTATTTGTATTATCAAAATATATCATTTTACATATTACAAAATAAGTAATCAATAATATGTAATACACTAAAATAGTATGTACGATACTACACTGGTAGGCATAGAGGAATGTTGTGTTGAATAATGATTAAATTTTTTTTTAAATGTGTAAAATGATGTGCATAGAAGGAGGTTATTTAGTTGTCGGTATACGCCGCTTTCTTTTTTACGTATTTTACGTATTTCTATCTTACCCCATCATAAATCATTCCTTTGACATCTACCGCATCCCTTCCTAGCAGCCCCTATTCCATTTGGACATATCATTCTTCATATTTTTAATAACACATCGACTCTAGAACCTAAATTTTTTATTTTTAAAAATATAGCTTGCTTTCCAAGCTGAAACATTATCTTTAAAAATAAATTTTTATACATTTTCTATAACAAAACTTTTTCTTGTCTAATTTCTGATCGAGCCTTACCGATATGGCTCTTAAATGGTTGCTACAATACCATTTCTTCAAGTATATTGTTGTCTTGAATTTTCAGCTCCTCGAAGGCTATACCCTCTCCCTCTAGGACAAAATCCAGTTCATCCGTGGGTGCGTCTTTAAGATGAGTAGAAGTGTCGTATTTCTCCTATAGGGGAACTTCTTCAAATTTCAAATCCAGCACTTCAGATTTTTTTTTGTTAACCAAGAAGTATTAAGGTGAACTACCAATAATTACTCTTCCGGTAATAACACTTACCACTGACACACAAAACAGGACTAACATATTCTCATCAACTTACAAAGCTGACGTTCCGTAAACAAGGACATTCCGCTGGAAGGTGACTTTTGGCATATGTTTATTTCGTTGGTTGAGGTCCTCTCTGGCACCGCTTCACAAAGACTTTGAAGTAGGTGAGGGCTCAACATTGAGCCTTGCAGTCTCCCCTCTGACTACATCCATCTCTCCGGTAGCTAATTATCCCAGAGAGCAGGCAGGGAGAGGTAGGAGGAAGAGGCCTTTTATTAATTGGGGAAAGCCGAACGGGGCCAAGTCAACCGGAAAATGGCTTGAAGGAGGAGTGCAACTCTAGCGGGAATTCATTAAGATTCAGGAAATATCCTTTTCTCTGCCTGACTCGAGAAAGTAAAACTGATTTCCTCCGGGAAAACAAGCCATGTACATTGGTAGTGAGGCACGGCTATTGAAGGTTTTACTCAATTCCTCGCCGATCATGCGAGTAAAACGCAAACATAAGACCCATTCAAAGTTTCACACATAATTTATTTAATCAAGAGTTTCGGTAATAGAGTATATTAACTTTATTAATATTCCATAATAAAGGATGGTATAATCTACAGGATTTAATGTAAATATTAGTTTGCTGTAACCCCACCCCACTCACTCTTGCCAGCAATAATCTAAAACGAACTCTTACGTCATTTTGTAGATTATTTTTTTAAAACCATTTAATGAACTTACCTTAGGCTGAAATCTTGGGAGTATAGATAAAGACCGAATAGAAAAAATATCAATACCTTTGTTATTTTTTTTAAACTTTAGTGATAAAGTTTATGTAAAATGGATTTCTTTACATTTGCGTTCTTCAACATTTTTGACAAAAGATGCTCATAAAGGAAAATATTTAAGAATGGTTCTTCCAAGGTTAGTGCCCGTCCCTCTCCCTCGATTCTTAAGATCTAGAAATCAACGAAATTTAGCCCTAAACTCTCTCTCCTTGAACCTCTAAAAGCGAGCATCTCAAAAATTTTAACATTTAATTTAATCTAAGGAAATTAATTTTTTTTTTTTAATTTCACAAGTTAATCTAGTCATTTATCTTTGTCTATTCCTCTTTAATGAAACTTTGGTAATCTGCATGGTTTGCGGATACTTAAAAAAAAAAACCCAGACCCACTACAGGCCATATATGCCCAAGAGGAAAATAAATGTTAAGGATGTATTTATTCTTAATCCACGGCACACTAGAGAAGGTATCTTGAGAACGGTGGTCAGCACACCACTGTGAAGAGCGGTACACAACTACGGCTTGGTGTTCCCTAGGATCACACCAGTAATCATCTGGGTCTTTACAAATAGAAGCACCGAAAGAAAAAAAAATCTTAACGTGCGCTGTGAGCATTTAACCTGGGTTATTTGGCTCAGGAGTCTAGTATTAACGTAATACTGTCCTTGATCACTAGACCATCATGCTATCTTACCCTGGCCTCATCTGTAATTGGCTCCAAGTGATGGAAAATCTGGTCTAACCATGTATGGCAATCGCTTTATTAAAACATTTTTTTCTTCACATTTTGACATTAGACACAGACTCTATATGGGAAAGGTAAAGTTTGTCCCTCATAGAGATTTTTCATTTCGAAAATAATGCAGAAAACCTCAGCACTATAGTTGAGTTGAGAACGGACAAAATTTTCTTTCTAGAAATGTAATCTAGTGTGAAAGCAGCAAAAAAAAAAAATCATGTTGAAAAAAAAAATTATGAAAAGGAAAAACGCTCTTCAGTAGAAAGTTGGACAGCACTCAAGCATGGAGGTGACTCTAATCTGGAGTTAGGCCCCAGTTATCACGGGGATCTCCACGACCCGACAGAGGGGAGGGGCACACATTTTTGAGTTATGTGCCGTAAAAAGACTGCTAGATTAGACCACTTGGAAGGAGAAGGGGGTGAGTGGAGGGAGGAGAGCGGGTGTCGAGGTTAATGTGCACGGGGAGCGAGAATTCCATCGCGAGTGTGTGTGTGTTTGTGTGGGCTGTTTTTATGAGAGGGGACTTAGCGGTTAATTATGGAATCTAACGAAGATTTTTTCTTCTCGCATATCAAAGGAGTACTAGTAATACAGTTAGGATGAGAAGATTCTTTCTACTTTTCTTAGATCCAGTGAAATAAATGTCAAAAATAGATTGTAAATCCAAAAACTGAAGGTAAAAACGTTGTCGAATTTCCGAATTGTATACATTTTTTAAGGACCAAGAATAAAAACAGTGGTCCAGTTGTTACAGCTTTTAACTTATGAAACGGAGGTCTAAGCAGAGCTCATTAGGTACAGATTTTCTATCGTGACGTCATCTTCATAGTTCATAACTACCCTTTAAGTTTATAAGCGCATTTGTATTGATTAACTTCCACTCGTCAAGAATACCTGTTGTAAGAATCATGTTTTTGTGCATATAATTTTAACTGTAATTACACATACATGAACACAACACTTCTGTATGTATTGAACACAAGAACTCTCGATATGCGCCTAAAAACACATAGTCCTAATTAGGTATAATTCTTAAGGCTATCAAAACAGTTTGCTTGTCTAGTTTGTAGTGGATCGAAAATCAACGCATCCGTAACATTTTTTTTTTCGTTGAGCGGATTCCAGTAGCTGAGCCATTTTGGGACGGTGGGTGTAGCATATCAATACATACTACATATTAATTAGTTGAATTAAAATTATTTCAGAATGGAAATGGAGGAAATTATAAATTACTGATTTCAATAATTCCTTCAGTTTCCATTCTGTCTAATCTTACGGACTGCGCCAATTTAAGATAATAACACAGTCCGTAGGACACAGAGAGTGAACAAATGTTAAAGAATGGTATCAATTTTTACAAGCATCATTTGTGAACTGAACGAACTTGGTTAACTAATTTATATATTGTATGTATTTGTATGCCACACCTACCATCCCAAAATGGCTCAGTCACTGGAATCTGCTCACCCAACTGAATCAAATTAATGAACTTGTTATTTTTTAGTAGAGCCAATCTGACTTTTTCTTTATAAAAAAATTAGTTACTCCCTAACAAGTTTTCATTAATTTTTTTTTTTTTTTTTTTAGTATTGTAAAACGTGGGAAATCAGCTTAGATTACGCACCCCCTGCAAGACAGTCTTTTTTTTTTGTTTAGACCATCCGGGAGGAAAGAGGGGAGGCAGGCACCCAACCTTTATATTTAGATCATAAATCTTTTCATTAATTTTTTTTTTTTTTTTTTAGTAATCCTTCTGTGTTGAACGCCATGTTCCTACGCCACATTTGCCTATGCGAAAATCAGTCTTTTATATTTTTTTTTTTCTTATGTGGGGGTTATTCAGACATTTTGAAATTTTAATAATTTCAGATAGACGTCGGAATAAATATCAATGTTTAAAGCTTCTGAATATTCCCTTGTGATGGGGAAGAAGAATGGGTTCTAAGTATTAAAAAAAAAAAAATGTCTCCAACTCTTCCCTAATTCCTTGGTGGAAGCCTTTATGCTTGTAAAAGGATTGTCCATATGAAGTCCTTTAAAATCAGATCCTGAGGGACAAAGAAAGGGTTGAGCAGCGGTGGGCTCTCCCCTCACTTACACTTAAAAACGAACGCACACATATACGCTGATTAGGTTAATAATAAAAGGGAGTGCACCGAGAGACCTACAGATGGGTGGAGGAGAGCAGGAGACAACGGCTGAAAAGAGGCTGGAGTGGGGGTAATGGAGTGGGTGGTGGGGGAAGGCGGTCTTAATGAAGAGTGAGTACAGGGCTACCCTTTTATTTTATTTAATCTCCTCGAGAGGGTCAGAGAGCAGAGAGGCTAAGTAAGCCGCTGGTACTTCATGGGTCACCTCTACCAACCATAGGACCACCGCCCTTCATTGTACTTCATTCTGTAATTATTACTGCAGTAAGGAGCTAAGCGGATTTACAATTGCATAAGAAGAAAGAAGCCTACTCCGACATCTAACACACCACCATTAATCCAACGCCACATCGGAAAAATACTACACTTGCTCAAGGACAATCATGCACTATGTAAGAAATAATTATTCGCCAAGAGTATGCAGAAGATTTCAAACCTCGGTTTATAGACGATATCCTTGGATCTGAACAGAAGATAACTCTCATTTTACAACAGTAACTTCCCCATGTTTTAGACGAAAATACGATTGAGCCGGTCTCGGAAGTGCAATGCACAATCACTTGCGAAACTGTTAACTCTGATGTAAAATAAATAAGATTTTGAGAACATTTTTATGCTAAAATTGATACAAGAAAGAGCCATAACGGACTCTTTACGAAACAAATAACATAAAATTATTAATGATGTTAAGCGATAATTTTTCTGTGCATTTTAAATAGCGAGAGGGCTGCACGGTCTTACTTATATTTTGTCCCTTGCTCATATATTATCGTTATCATTTTTTTTTTTAAATTATTGAATATGAACCAAATAATAACGAAGTTATTTGCGACTTCCACTGGTTGTTCTCTAAGAGCACACCAGGAACCCTCTCGGTCACAAACAGAAGCACAGAAAGAAAGAAAATGAACTGTTCATTGTGAAGACATAACCTGGAATATTTGGCTCAGTAATCCACAACAACCAGGCCACCCAACTCCCGAACTGTAACTTTCTGAAATGTAACAAAATCTTTCAAAGCCTTTACAAATAAAATGAAGGATTATTTGAAAGGACATTTAGTAATTTCAAACCCTTACTGATTCTCTTTAGCTTAATGACGAAATCACCCTTTCATTTTATAAGAAAAATTTCATAACGAAAACCGATCATTGTATTAATATAGTAATGTATGATTTACGGTTTAAGTAAACCCTATCTTTATAGTTTATTAATTTTGCTTTTTAACTTTTCAAATTTATTTTTATTATTAAACAAATATTTGTTTAGTTGTATTTATTTAAGCTAAATAGTAATCCTGCTTCATCGAAACACTTATTTTAATTGCATTTAACATAATATAAACAGATAAACTTTACTCCAATCGGTCCAATATCCCTTTGTAATAAAAACAGATAATCCTTATATGAGCTCATTAGGTACAGATTTTCTATCGTGACGTCATCTTCATAGTTCATAACTACCCTTTAAGTTTATAAGCGCATTTGTATTGATTAACTTCCACTCGTCAAGAATACCTGTTGTAAGAATCATGTTTTTGTGCATATTATTTTAACTGTAATTACACNTCAAAATTATTAAATAAATAAAAACTAGTCATACAAAGCTTTTTACAGTGTTAGTCTCTTTTTTACTCAATAGGAAGAGGATGTTCTCTTTTTAATAAGTACTCCTGATAATTCCAAAAAAGGCTAATTAAAATATCGATTTATGTATTAAAATATTTTTTTAATTTTGAATAACATGGCTCTTTGTGTAACTGTACCAATAGTGGGCTAATATTGCCTGAAGGCAATATCAAACTTTCAGATAAACACATTACACAGAAACCTTTCCCCGTCCACTTTAAATTAAGAGAAGATATTTACGAAAAAAAAAATCCTGTCAGAAAAAGGTTTTGGTAGTAGAAGGGGGGATTGTAAAATAAAATGATACATATTCCTGACAAAAACTAAGGTCGACATGGTTGTGAGAGAAAAAAAATGGGAAGAAAAAGAAATAGACCCTGATTACTAAGCTTGGAAGCCTCTCCAACCGCAAATCCGAGAAACTTTTTGAGAAAAACTCACTCTCTCGGAGGGCCCGAAATGTTCGAGGATTAAACGGTACTCTACTCTTCCTCGTTCGAGTGTGAATGCGAGTGTCTGTGTGTTTGTGTTGGATTACAGGCCTTCGCTTACGGGGATCTCGTCTTCGTGTGAGTGTCCATTAGAAGCGCTGTCTTCACCACCACCCCTCGGCTCTCCTTCTAACACCCTCGCATGATCTGAGGAGAGGGTGGAATGTGGGAAGGCCCATGTTCTAGAAGGGTGAACCAAGGGGAGTGGGATTAAATAAAGGAGATGAATGGTTTGTAAAATAAAATGGGGAAAAAAAAAAAAAAAAAAACCTCTCCGATTCCCCAACGAAACTGGACACAATGACCTTTTCATTTAATTGGTTTTCGGGGTTGCTTAGGATGACTGTAAATCTTTTTTTACCCCTACCATCGGGCAAGCAAATATATGAGTTTTTTGTCCATTCCGTCTGGCCGCAGCTTTAAGAGTAATGTGTGTGTTTTTCTTCCTACTGAAATCTTCCTCTCTGTGGTGGCAATTGGGGTGGTTAGGTTGTTTCAGAAAAGAATTTAATAAAAGCTTATTATATGGCTGACATTCGCCATTTAAGGTGTCAAAAATAATGATGAATAGTTTGTTGTGAATTTCTAAGCAGTTTCATAATTCTCTATTCTTCATTTAGTTAGTAACGATAGAAAAAAAAAATAATGCTTTGTTATCTAGTTATTATGAGTAGAGCAGTTTGAGTTCAAATTCATAACAAACTTAAGCCGACCGATTTTACAAGTATTCAAATTATTTAATTTTAATTCGGTTTAAAATCATAATAAAAGGATTAATAAAATTTAATCATAAGGAATTTAACTAAACTTGGTATATTAAATATTTAATTTTTATTTTATATAAAT
>KZ808343.1:199279-213306 GCA_000696205.2 Oncopeltus fasciatus
TAGAATAAATTAAATAAATTTAATAATAATTTAAAAATTAGATTTTAAATTAATTAAATGTTTAAAGTAATTATTGAAATTCTCTGTGATAGTATTATTTTCTAAAGTTATGTAACACTATTATTCATATTTACTCACATACCCACACCACATATACACACGCATATCATTTTAATATCTAATAGTTATGATATCGAAAAAATTGCTAAAAGATCTGTCACATGTACATGTTAATTATAAATTATAGAATATGCAATACACATTACACTTAAGCCGTAAATCGCTAAGAATTGTTAAGAAATGTTCATATTTTAAAGCATAAATCGAGTGTTGTTACTTTTTCAAACGAACTTTTTTTCACAAAATTATCATTTGACCACGAACCATACATGAGCTGTATTTTTAGACCCAGGCTTGTTTATGCTTCCATGTCTGCACGCGATTTATATTTTTTTGTGTGTATCAAATAATTTAGCACCGTCAGCGAATGTTTCGTCAACCATTACTAATCTTTACAATTTATGTATTTCTCTATCATAGTACAAAGAATAGATATATCACGACTGAACAAAAACAGAAAATTGAGAAATGTATTGATTGGTGAATAGGAATTTCGTGAGAAAGGAAGGGTGGTATCCTTCTGACGGAGAAGGAGAATTCTCCAGTCGTACAGAAGTGTAGATCTGCAGTCAGCGGCTGGGTTCTCTGAAGCAATGAGGTATGGCGAGAGATAAGAGAGTTGCTTAGAGATATGATGTCATAACTCTACTACCTACGTTCTATTGAAGATCTCAACTCAACATTCTTTTATATTCCTTTTTTTTCATATCGTTTTATAATTATGTATCAGTTCTCCGTGTAATGTTCAACTATTAATTTATTTATTTATTTAATCTTAACATTTTCAGTGCTTGTATTGCCATTACCATTCTATAATAATATTTTTTTACCAATTTCTAACAGTAAATGTCAGTAGTCTATTGGATAATTTTTTTATTGTAAAAGTTTTATAGTAATTTATACTTTAAAGTAATTCCCTATATATTGACAATGTTTCGATCAGTTTTAAACAAAAACAAAAAAAATTGGTAATTCTACCAAACTTGGTAATTAACAAAAGCAATTATATAACAATATGAGAAACAAGTATATTCCACTTAATAAAAGTTCCAATAAATAAATAAAAATTGAATTTCAGTTTTAATCATATGAAAAATACCATCTCATAAAATAATATTTAATTTTAAAGTGTGCTGGAAATTTCTATTCCCTATCAACGGGTTACATATAATTATACAATGACTATAAATAATATTTCACAGATTATAATGAAAGTGAAATTTTTACTTGAAATTCCTTCATTGATTTTGAAGTGTTACATATTTAAACAGTCAAGTGGAAAAATTTAGTTATTTCAAACAATTAATGAGAGGGAATAGAATACAGTACACCGGCCCGGATAGCAGGAGATCCAGGTTCGATTCCTGGCTGGGACAGATAGTTTTTTATATTCTATTCCCTCTCATTAATTGTTTGAAATATACGTGGGATAAAATACCACAACCAAATTAAATATTTAGTTATTTCAATTCTTCATGGCACTTAACATTTTATTTCATCTGTATTATGCGTGATTTCAATATTTATTTTGATAAATTTCCAGATTTGTGTATTCTGTTATTCAGCAAAAAAAAAAAAAAAAAAGCATTTTATTTTTAGTTCTCTCTTTATAAAATATTAGACCTCTCATACTCTGGAACGAGACATACATGTGTCCGAACACGAGTTAAAAATTAGGAGTAAAATGGATGGGATATCGATAAAAATGTCGAAACATAGATATAACAGAATTTATAAATCCATAAAAGATGGAAAAGATGTTCAGAAAAATGTATTTCTCTCTACATAAGCCTCATCTCCGTCTGCCAAGACGCGAAGAGGAGTAACATAAATTTGTGTATGAATAAGCTAAAGCTTAGAAATGAAAATGATACATATTCCTGACAAAAACTAAGGTCGACATGGTTGTGAGAGAAGCCAAATAGAAGAGATAGATGATTCTTATGGGAGTCAAAACGCGTGATCATATGTTATATGGTATGAACAACAAATGTGGAGTATAGACATGGAAATGAGGCAACTGAGAAGAAATAGGTGGTCGACATAAGCATGGGGAAGTCTATATGGTGGAAAATAATAAAAATATTCGAACTTGAGAAAATGAGACCTTTTATGACAAAGGAAAATTGATAAGTATATTCTAGTAATGGGCTTCGGGTAAATAAAAATTAAGAAAAAAAATTAATTAGACTTATTTATTACAAAAAAATTGATTACCTCTGCTTATTACAACTAACAATGGAACCTACTTCTCTTACTAATTAATAAATATAAAATATAAACTACTTACAACTAATTTCATATATGTGCAACTAAATTAAATGAGCTTATTTTCATATAAGAACATGCTAACTACTGTCACTTATCACTTAACTGTTAGCGGCGCTGCAATGACTACGACCATGAGCCTGACGCTCATCCACGCGCGATCTGACACGGGATCTGCCACTGAGTAAAACTAACTTATCCCTGACCCGGGGGGCCACTGGCGAGTTGCTTTTATAACTACGTAGAAGAGTCAATGAGAGTCTAGAAGATTCCCATCAGAATTTCTCAGTAACCCTACATATCTTCTCTGACCAAAGGAATCAGATTTAATCCTTCTATTAGTCCCTTCCCGTACAAATCTGGTCTTCACGCCACTTACTTCCCTAGTTTTTACATAATAAAAAACTAGGGTATATTAATCTAGTTGATCAGTGACGATTCATAATGTATTTAGTTTTATGCTAGATACCAAATATTCAAAGGATGGAGATGAAACATGCAAATGTACTAACGCAAGATCAACTTAAGAACGAACAAATCCCATTATTTTTATTAATTAATAAGTTATCATTATCTACATACGTAAATAAATCTGATACATCATTTCCTGGCACTTTAATATATAAAAATATGCTAATTTAATAATATAATACAGATAAAATAAACATTACAATATTTGTCTAAGTCTCACAAAACCTAAGTAAGCAAAAAGACTTTGATGAGAAAGGAAGTGGGTAATCAGCTGAGGATATCGTTGAGAAAAATTGCCTTGCCACCAACACCCTCCCCCCCCACCCCCTTGACGTTCTCCCCTCGCAGACCTCACCCTCTAGACTAAGGGGGGTTGACAGGGGTTGCCATGGAAGGAAGCCCACTGAGGGGACCCACTGACACAGAGACCTACAGCAGATGGTATTACTCTGCTTGGAAAGAAGGGCTTTTCTAAGCGGGCTGAAAGGGACTTAGTAATTTCTTGAAGTGTTTTAAACATACATCGTTTTCTGATATTTCACACCTTAAATAATGTGTTATTGGATATATGAATTGGTAGGCACATATACAGAACATTTATACAGCAATATATAAAGCAACATTTATCAGTGTGAGGCTGTACACTTAATCATAGAAGCAATGTAAAATGTCTTACATTTAATGGCCATAAATGAATTAATAAAAAAAAACTGTATTCTATTCCCTCTCATTAATTGTTTGAAATTTAGGTGGGATAATAAACCACAACTAAATTAATATTTATAAATGAAAATTTAAAATGTAAATAACGAGAGTCGATAAATAGCTAGACAATTTCAGCTCCTTCGAGCATAAGACGATATATTCGTCTTTCTCGTGGGTTAGGCTCTCGCAAGAGTGTTGAAAATTTAATAAGTTATCTGGCTCGTCCCGGTGGTGTAATGGAAGCATACCGCCCCCAAAAAACAGGAGATCCATGTTCGAGTCCTGGCTGGGACAAATAGATTTTTTATTCTATTACCTCTCATTAATTGTTCTAAATTATATTTATATTCATCATATATGATGCTATACAAATCTTTTCAGTTCGCACTGTTTTTGAACATCAGCATGTCTGACTTCTTATTGCAAGGTTAATATCTATTGTCAATGTAGAAAATTTCAATAATTAACTGTCATAATTTTATATTTATGCTTAAGTAATAGAAATTTTAATTATTTCATACTTTTATTTAAAATTATTATTATCATTTATTTACTATNATTAAAAAAGTAAATAACGAGAGTCGATAAATAGCTAGACAATGTCAGCTCCTTCGAGCATAAGACGATGTATTCGTCTTTCTCGTGGGTTAGGCTCTCGCTAGTGTGTTGAGCTAGTGAATTTAATAAGTTATCTGGCTCGTCCCGGTGGTGTAATGTAAGCATACCGCCCCAATAAACAGGAGATCTAGGTTCGAGTCCTGGGGACAGATAGATTATTTCATTCCATTCCCTCTCATTAATTGTTCTAAATTATTTATATTCATCATATATGATACTATACAAATCTTCTCAGTTCACACTGTTTTGAACATCAGCATGTCTTACATCTTATTGCAAGGTGAATATCTATTGTTAATTTAGACAATTTCAATAATTAACTGTCATAATTTTATATTTAAGCTTAAGTAATAGAAATTTTAATAGTTTCATACTTTTTTTAAATTATTATTGTCATTTATTTTCTATTACAAGGCATTTTATTAACCACTAATGTTTTGCCATTCTGGGGATTTTCAAATAAATTTAACTACCCAATATAACACATTTTAATTTTATCATCCTAATAGTGTAATAGCTTCTGGAATAAACATTTTAAGGGGAAACAAATCATTAGGAGAAATGGCCATGCCTACCCTTGGCCTATGACGTTAAAACCCATTGATTTTCTCCTTTGTTTTTTCCACACGAGGAATTAAGCTTTCTCTTAGCTTCTAGATTAAATTATTTTGACAAAAAGAAGAGCAATTTACTCTGTTAATGTTAACCATATTTATTGTCAAATGAAATAAAAAATACGCTAAAAAACTGAAGTTCATAATATATACGTCACGAAACGGATAGTAGTTTGATCGTTGTATTTTCTTCCTTTCTCGTTTAACAATATAAATTATGGACTTTTCAATTTATTTATGTATTAAATACATTAAAATAAAATTTATTCTCTAGAGTGATTTGATTAAGCTAATGTACTTGAGGGTACAATAAGGTACCCCCAAATCCATTAAGGTAAATGTCTCTTAAATTAATAATTAAATGTCTTTGAAAAGAAAGAAATCCTCATTTGAGCAAATTTAATGTATCAGATTATTAGGATGAAGTGGGTATAAGTAAAGGAAGAAGAATTCTTCAACTAATATCCTTGAGCTTTATTTTTTATTTTTCTTTGAATATCTAAAAATTCTTGTTCCTGCCGACTGATACATTCTGTGTATCCTTTTCCTCGACAAGAATACCCTCTAATTAAGTAAAGCCAGGGTAAAAGTTGTAAAGCGATACTTCATCGACAAGCGCCCACTCTTCTTAGTTCGAAGGAAAACTCTACCAACCTCAGGGAAACCTTATATTAGCACCTCCTCCCACCTGAAGGAAATCCGACCCACAGACGTTATTAATATTAAATAACTTTTAAGCAAAATTATCCTTAAACAACTCAAATTGGTTTCAGGGCAACTCGACGCGAGTCTTCTTCTCGCCGTGAAAATCATTTCAGTATATTATATTTTCTTTATAATAAACCGGTAAGTGGGGAAATAAATACTTTATTGGTGTAATAAAACGCTGTAAATGACGCCAGGGATTTATGGACTTGAATTGCAAATGCTCCATATTGTGTCTCCAACTCTACCCTCCATCAAAATTTAATATCTGTTCCGTCTAAGATCTCATTTCCACCCGTTTCGCCGTCTTCCACAGTAATCTCAAATTTCATCCAAATTTCATCCTGTCGTCGGACTCCAATCCAAGCAATCCGACGACTAAAACGAAGCTGGCCTCGCGGACTCCTGGGCCTTAATGCCTAAATTAACTAATAATTTCTTATTATCATCATTTTGTTTTCCTTGGAGTTATGGGACTGGCCATTTTTCTCTCCCCTGCTATTGTAACTCGCAATAGTTAGCAACTTACTGTAGTTAGAAAATTACTAGATGTAACTTATTTTGCAGTATGTAATAAATAAATAAATAAATTTAAAAAAAAAGTATGGTACTCAAACGGGGCACATCTTGCTCCATCCTTCGGTTACCTGATTAATCCATTCACTCTACCGATGTGCAAACTACGCTAGTACCAATGGAGTAGTATATTTCACTGGATGTCAGAATTTATCCGATAATATACACAGAAAAAGAGCTAACTATCATATTTTTTGTACTTGATCATATCTTATATTTATGTAAAGATCATATCTTTTGTACTAGGCAAGCTTGTATCAGTATTTGCAATATAAATTATTACTTTGTAGTTAAATAATTATTAATTGCAACATTATAAATTTTATAAATAATATTTACAAGAAGAATTTTAGTTTTCTAAAAATAAAAGTAAAATTATAAGTTAATAAAATATATTTGAGAGTAAAATATTAATTAAATAACTAAAAAAACAAGCCAACTATAGATCATAAAAAAAAAATCTAATCAATATAGATGCTTCACTTTATTGAGCTTTTTAACGAAACTAATATTTAATATCAGTGTTGGTTACTATGGTAATATAAGTATTTTTAAAAACATTCCAGAATGATATCTACTATACCACAAATCACGTTTTAATCTTTCAAACTATTGATAATATTGGTTTTTAAATTTCATTAATATTTTAAAATTTTGTGATAAACTAGTACAACGTAGAGTTTGTTTCTGGAAGAATTCCTTTTAACCTAAGACTTTGATTCAAACATCAAAATAAGCCAACCTGTCTGCGTGGGACACAAGTCCAATTTCATTTAATTTTTCTTCTGATAGTCATTTCGTGAATATATTTCAGAAACATGTTAAGAATTTTAATGATATCGGGAGAATTTAATTGTGGTATCGTACAAAAGAAAAATATCATAGATGTACTACTTAACACTAGTACAAGGACATCAGTTTCTTAATTGCTTGATACACATTATTTAAAAAAATCATTCTTTCAATTAGAATTTTACTTATATATTTGTTTATATCAGAATTTTACCAAATGACTCTGTACAAAACAAAATCTGTTACTACTTATCCAAAACTGTATGTGAGATTAAAATTTTTTTTATTAAATTAAAATTTTGTAGATATTAGTCAAAAGTTATACAATAAATATTTAATTAATTTTAGTTGGTTGATAGATTGAGAATGAGAAATATTCATTTAAATCAAAATAAAGAATATAAATTAATGTGTTATGTTATCTTTGTTTGATTTAATTATTTGACAATGACCGTTTAAAGTAAATAAAAATATAATTTGTTGAGGATTTCTGTCTGTCTGGCGGTACCAAAAACCTGAAGTGTGACAGAAGTGCCCCATTCCAGTAGAGTATAAACAAAGAAAGTACGGAAGAGAAGTTATAGATTGAGTTGGTCAGGGGAAGTTAGTTGAGTTTTGAACTTACTTGTTCAAGTACCAAACATTATAAGTTGACGACCTTGTTTATAACCGCACGTGAGCTTAAGCCTGACCGAGTTTTACGCATTCATTCAGGATTTTCGCCGTGGAAAAACAACTGAATATTACTTTTACCTGGATCTCACAATTATTCCTTAATGTGTCAAGTATCCCCTCCTTTGTTTGATTATTATCGTTATATATAAAGATAAATTTCCTAATAGGACCTACTTGTATTCATGAGCATACATTTTTTTTATTTTGTTGAATTAAGATTTTACGCTTAAATGTATATATTTTATTAACGCATTATTTTACTTTTATTTTTAGACAACTAAAGTTCTCGTTATAATTATTATTTATAAAGTTTGTAATGTTACAATTAACAATTATTTTACTACAAGGTAATAATGTATATTGCAAATACTGGTATAAATTTGGCCAGTACAAAAAATGTGATCATTTGCTCTTTTTCTATGTTTATTCAATCTGCAAACAACAATTCAGGGCATGTAAAGCAAACTATAATATGCTAGGGTATGACCAACAGTGGCATACTAGGGTAAGGCAAACTATTGTAGGCTTAGATAAAACAAACTATGATAGACTAGGGTAGGGCTAACTCTGGCATGCTTGGGTATGGCAAGCTGTGATAGTCTGGGATAAG
Organism: Oncopeltus fasciatus; assembly: GCA_000696205.2. Taxonomy (NCBI): domain Eukaryota; kingdom Metazoa; phylum Arthropoda; class Insecta; order Hemiptera; family Lygaeidae; genus Oncopeltus; species Oncopeltus fasciatus. The sequence goes on from KZ808343.1 coordinate 207,434, forward strand.
GCAAACAATGGTAGACTGGGATAGGACAAACTGTGGTAAAATAAGGTATAGTAAACTGTGGTAGACAACCTGTCTAGGGTATAGCCAACTATGGTATTCTCGGAAAGGGCAAACTATGAAAGACTAAGGTAGAGTAGGGTAGTGTAGGATAGGGAAACTATTGTAGAATAAGTTATAGCTGACTGTGGTAGACTAGGGTAGGGCCAACTCTGGCATGCTTCAGTATGGTAAGATTTGATAGACTGGGATAAAGCAAACTATGGTATACTCGAGAAGGGCAAACTATGGTAAAATAGGGAAAGTAAGGTAGAGTAGGATAGGGAAGCTATTGTTGAATAAGTTATAGCGGACTGTGGTAGACTATATCTTAGGATTACACATAAGAAATAATAGTTTATTTATTTTTTTTTTCAAAACATCCACCGAACTCCAACTACCTCTTCATATTTATACGGTCAACAACTTCTGTATTTTATTTCTCATATACTTTAATAATATAATATTCTTAATATTTTAGTAATAATATATTTAAGATTTTACCACTACTAGTATACTATATGATATTTTCATTGTCAATATCCAACATACTAATATGTATAAATTTCATAGTAAAATATATTTGTAAAACTCTACATACTGGAAATTAGAATAATTGGAAAATAGAATAAAGTAACTTTCTTTATATAGACCCTCCCACCAAGACCCTAATTAGTTACATAGAAAAAAAAATTAAAAAAAAAAATTACTTCTCTGCTATAGTGCTGATGTAGGAAAGAAGAGGATTAGTACTAATTTATATTGTTTGTTTTTTAAATTTAATATATACTTATAAACCAACTTCAGTCGATGCTACCAGGTGGCAATAGATGAATGGCATTTTTATTTTGGAATAATCTTGGAAATTTGATAAGTTATTTAGTAAATTAATTTACTAGAGGTGATGAACATTGTCATAATAAGTTATAAATCATGAGATAATTAGTTTTTATTTACAATTTTCATATTCTCGAATTTCTTATTAATTTTCTAATTGTCACATATGGATAAAGGGTCGTAATCTTCTTTCCTTTGGATTAAATGTTTTGAATGGAGGGTTAATTATTAATACGGATAATATTTAGACCTTGACGAGACGACTTGTCACTAGCCTTAGAATATCTTTATGTATCGTTGGATGGGTTTCAAGTATGTGGTTTAAAAGAAGGTTACTAGTAAGTGAATGGAAGACAATGAAAACGGCATGCTAAAATTAAGTACATAATGAATCTAGAAAAAGTTTGTAAAAGTTATAATCAGTGAGTTATAGAAAATCTATAATAAACTATTGCTTATGTCAGATAGTTGAGGAATAAAAATGAGATTATCCAATTTCCCCTTGTAGTCTTCAGATATATAAATTCAAGTGATTAAATTAGTTGTGTGTATTATCGTTAAGAGATGTAAAAAAATTTTCAAAAATAAATGCAAGGGAGTTAGAAAAAAAAAACAGCCCGAACCCGGGTCTCCTGCTTTCCGGGCAGTTATGTTGACCACTGCATTACCGAGGCTAGCTAGAACTATCATACCTTCTATTATCCGTCTTTATTGGTTTCTGAAACTATCTTCCAACAGCCAACAGAAGATGGTGTGCAGAAACCAATGAAGACAATACAAGGTATGATAATACAAGGTATGATAGTTCTATATTCATTGGTAGTCATAATAACCCTTGAGGCTAGGTAGATTATCTCTTCTATTCCCCGCACTTTACTCTGAGTCTAAACCCCCGTGTAAGGCGAATATATCGCCTTATGCTCGAGGGAGCTAACATTGTCAGCCATTTGTTAGACTCTCGTTTCTTTATTAAATAATTACTTTAGTTGTGGTATTTATTCCCACGTAAAATTTATACAATAAATGCAGGGGGACTGAGTCCCAACTGAGGTATTAAGATTTTTTTATTCTAACTCCCTTCCATTTCTTGTATTAAATTAACGAGGGATTAAATACACAACTAAAATTATTGTTTAAAGTAAGATATTTTTTTTTTTAAATCAATTATGATAAAAGGTCAAATTTCCCCGGAGTCTAAAATTAGATAATATTCGCAATGAAGGATCGCTACAGAGAGTTCAGATTAAATATGTTTCCTCAGTGTCAAAGGAATTCATGAGATGTGGACTGGCTCAGAGAGATTTTTCAATTCCATTATAACTGAGCAGTCCACTAACGGACTCCGCAGGTGAGTGTGTTTGGAGTCGAGGAAAACTTTTTAGATTATGACATTTTTAAATCCACCCAGTACGGAGAGGGGGTGGGGGGTAGGGAGTGCTCTCAAAAGCCTTTAGGAAAATAGCCCTTTCATGTAGAAGGAATAAGCTTTGGGTCTGTGTGCGCGATATTTGGCGGGTTTTGAGTTTAATCCACTGCCTATCCTGTCATCGTGTGAGAGTGTAGGTAGACGTATGTGTGCCGGGGTGAGAGAGCCTTTCCAAATCCCAGTTTAATATTATGTATTACCGCGCTCGGGGTGGGGGTGTGAGAGAAGGGGGGGGCGGAGGGGAGGTATGGTGTGGGAGGGGGAGAGGCCGCGGGGGCGGGGCAGAGGAGGGGGCGTAGCTGCTCGGGATCGATCCTCTTCGGCATGTTCCGGGTGTTTCCGTCGCGCCGCACGAGAAAGGTGGGGATGCGAGGCGGCGGAGTCTTGTACAAGCAGCCCTACTGGAAGGTGGTACGTCGCCCGCCACGTCCCGTCTCCCTTCAAGCAGCTGATCATACAGATAGAGGTGAGTCGCCTTCAAGCCTCTGTATCTCTCTTTATTGCTCGAAATTCTTCTTAACTGCCATAAAAAACAAATCACCCTATTCACTTCATTTTTTTCTTTCTCGACTCTCCCCCTGTACCCCCCACCCACACCGAACATCTCAGCCCTCGACCATTCTTAAGTACCCTGTAGGAGTGGGAGTAAGTAGGGAAGTTTTCTTAAGTTTTGACTGTTAAGACAAAGTTTTGGTTGTGATCTTATATTGCAATTTCAAAGGCTGCTCTTAGTAACCCAAAGGCCCAACATTCAAGCATGTCAAAGACTCCTGCTCTATATTTCAAAATGCTATTTCTTTTTTACTTTAGTTTTAGTACTAGGTATATTAAAAACTAGTCAACCATCTTCATCACAACAAGACATTTTCATACAGACTCAATATATTATGTTGAAACTAATGTTGCTGTATAGTAAACTTGATAAACATTCACGTTTATCAGGAATGTAAAATATAGAAATAAATAAAATAACAATAAAATAGCAATACAATTCAATTTTTCTGCTTGACTTTGAAACTGTATAACTAATATATAATATAAATAAAATTTAGAAATTAGAATTTTGAAAGTTGCAGTTTTATTGAACAGGACAAAAATTATACTTATCTGACGTGAAGATGTTTTAACTCTCTTTTTGCTAACAGTTTTTCATTAAATTTTTGAATAATTGGAGAAAATTGTTATTTTCATAAACTTAAATAGATATTGCAAATTAATTAAAGCAATACATTTTTTCTGTAGATTGCATACGTATTTTGTACATCGTTGCCAGAAGTAGTTGATGCTTTAATTTAGGAATTGGAGAATACTTTTGGTTATTACAAAATTTATGTCATATGTTGACTGAAGTGTGTTAAGAAGAGATTATAATTAGTATTTGTACTTATAATATTTTTAATAATACACATTTTCTTCGAAACATAATGCACTTTGTACTTCATGTTGCAGTATATGAATGTAGGAAATTCAAAATTTTAATGACTTCATTTAACTTCATGAGTAATAATGTTGTATGTCCTATAAAGATATATAATATAAATAAGAGTGCCTTAAAACTGTTGGTTAAATCAAAATATTACAAATTCTTAACAAATTATCTAATGGGACATGTAACAGAACAAATCTAGCGCAAATTGCTCAAAAAGCGTAGCTTTCTAAGGGACTTTCAGAAAGGTGCAAGAGAGTTTCAAGGCGTGGCTGGGGTCCAGGGACGCGGCGTTAAATTCTCCAGGCCTACGAGCCGAGGGGTGCATTCCCCATACTCTATGCACCAAGAGTGCACCGATATTGCACCCAAACAGCATCCCAGAGGCTCCAGGGAACGTCTAGGGAGCACCCAAATGCTTGGTACCGACTCAGTCGGAGTCGGCTTGGAGTTAGGGGCATACATCAAACTTTTGAAAAACTTATCAAACTACTTTAAAGTCGGCCAACTCTTCAAAAACCAATTAGAAACACACTTTTGTAACAGTATTGATAACTTTTAACAACTTTGGTGAACTTTTGTTTGACTTCTAAGGCTTATTTCCCACGGACTTACTCTAACTGCGGGTGGCTGGTTGCTTCCATTACTGGCTTGTAATTTGTTTTAAGACTTAATTATATCTTCATTAAATGTTGTTTTGATTCTAAATATAATTGTTTATTCCTTAATTATTGTTGGGATAATAAGTTATTAAGCACCCTCTGGAGACTTGAACTATTCAACTTGGTAAAATTGAAAACTGCTCTGAAAACTTTATAACACTTGTTGTAATTCATTTAATCCATTAATACGTTACTTAAATTGCTTTTATTTAGAAATAAAATACAATTAAATTAATAATGCTTCAATTATATTTTCTTAAAACTTTTAAACACAATAAAACTGCCAATTATCAAAAGCATTTCCTTTTTTAACATTTCAAATTAATATTCTATTTCATTATAACATTGAAGAAATCAGCTTAAATTCTGTATTTATCTCAACAACCAAAACAAAGATAGGCTAAGCCAGCATTGGCGAGATGTATTGAGGGCTAAAGAGCTCAGGGTTCAGAGGCATTCTGTTTTGTTATTACCATTATATTAATTCATTTTCTTGATATTTACTCATTTTCTATTCTTTATTGTTAATAATACTAGAACACCAATAATATATCAGTAACCATTGTTTATCGTTCCGGTAGCCTATTTAATGACTTTCTTCTGTAGTAATATCTACTCTTGATATATCTTTTTAATTTTCAACATAGTCTTGAAAGTGAAACATAATATTTCATAGAGCTCATCGTTATTTATTATTGGAATTTATTTTCATTCAAATTCCTTGATAAAATTATGTACTATAACTAACTAGAAGAAAGAGTTTCCAAAATTATCAGCTAACAAATAAATACAATTTTGAATTGTAACACTAATGGTTTCACACGTTTATTTGATTAATTTTATTATTTTTATAACATAGTTATTGATCGTTTATTTAATGTAAGTGACACGAAATAGTTTCAAGGTGATTTTTGAAGTAAAATTTGACTGAATAAAATCTAAAAATATAATCTTCCAGCTTTAGTTGTAATTATTTCTTTATTTTTATGAAATATAAGGATTAAGAATAAAATATGTAAGACCCTACAGATTAAAATTTATTTTTAATATTCTATGTTTGTTAAAACAAAACTTATCATGTTGGTTATAAAAATATTCATAAATTATAAGTTTCTTAAGAATTTGTGTTGCATTACTAATCATAAAAAATAAGTTGTTTTTTTTTAAATCCTTTTGAAGAAGGATTTATTAAATATTTGGGCTTCATGTCGAGGGTTGTTTTTATCTTTAACAACGTGTTACTTTTTGTGCTGTAAAGTCTGATGGCGGATTATAAAGTTGCTGAATCTCGAGTAAGGACTTAGAAACTTGTTGAAACTTCATTAATGAAACATGAATCTTTGAAACATTTTATTATCCGGACCCAAGAGGCTTTGGCATCTTGTCGCTTAAAGTTTATTGAAAATTTTCCCTTAACGATTGGGAAAATTTTCTTTATCCCTGAAGTATCTACAGAAAATTTCTTTCCTTACGATATATATATATA